>CAJHUC010000619.1:0-57264 GCA_905146915.1 Ostreobium quekettii | reverse complement strand
CAATTGCAGGAACAAAAGTACTCAGCGACAACTAGAGGAGAAGTTATCGACACTTGCCCGTCAATTTTCTATGGCAACTAACCTAGTATAATCAACCATTGATTGAGGTGCAATGTCGGCATGATCATTGATGGAGATAGGTCTGAGCTAGCATCAATTTAATGTCCAGCGTGACTGAAACTATGTGATTAGAATTGTTCAGAAGACCCTGACCACCAAGGCCCTTGCACTTGCAGGCGATGATCGGCCAAACTCCGTCACACATCGCTCGACGTGATCAAGTGCCGCCTCTGATGCGAGGTTCTGGAGACGCACTGGAGTGTGCAAGTGGCAAAAGCTGCTTGCGTAGTATGTTGCGGTTCGGAAAAGCAGTCGCAGCACCACGGATGTGCTTGTTCATGTGCGTCTCACACTCAGCTGTGCCAGGAATGGCTTGCAGCACGCTTGTTGGCAAACATCCAACTGGTGAAGTATTTCAACACTGTGAACAGTAGCGAGCTCGCCAATGCTGCATTGGCAGGTCAAGTATGCAGGGTAGGTCATTGGGTCGGTCAAGGGTGCCAAGCCAACACGACCATACCGCCTGCTGCATGCTGCCTTCTTCGCAATGCATGGTAACACCCAGCCAAGCGCTGAGCCTGATATACACTGGTGATAATATCCGGTATTTTCACATACCCATGTTCCTGGGTTGACAGAGAAAAAGTACCCAGGTTCCCCAGTGAGCTATGCACGCGTCCTGCCCGGAGACCCAGGTATTTCCACCAGATACACCGTCACTGCCTGTCTGGCCATTGATTCATTGACAAGACATTTTCGGGGAAGGAGTCTCATTTGGTTGCCGACATAGAGATGAGCCTTCCCAAGGCGCACTTGATGCTCGCTCTCCTCGCAGTGGCACCTGCGCCGTGGACTTTCAAGTTGAGGTAGCACGCAATAGGAGTATTGAAGAACTGATTGTACACACACCAATCCTGCCATATCCACTCACAAGACGGCACACCTTGCTCAACTTTACCACTCCCAGAAGCAGCCACCAGCACACCGAGCAGTCACTGCCCTCCATCAGCCACTAATTCTGCCTGGCCAACCGACACCCTTAGTGCCACAACTAAGCTTGCAAAAACATCACCACCATCTCCTGGCGTTTGCATAAGACAACCAATCACCGCCTGGGCTCTCTGGGTGTGGCCCACTCTACGTGCAGGATAAGGTTGGCATATCCATGCCCATCCAATGCCTTGATAGCTCGAACACCATCTTCCCTGAGAACACAAAATAGGCAGTTGGTAACCACACATAAAACCTGAATAAGCATGACGACAATACAGGGTAACTAGGCACAACGCGACAAGCGATGTGCCAGGAGAGAATCAGCATTAGCGTGGCCTCCAGCAGCCGCCCAATTTACTGGTCGTCCTAGCACAGATTACCAATCGCGAAGTGGATGCTCACTGCTCCACAGCAATAGCTGATTTCTGGTAGTCATCCACAAAACTGAAGATGTCAGGTACACTGGAAGGGCAAGTCTGACATACCTCCTGACATAGTTGATGAATGCAAAGCCACGGCTCCTCCCAGTTTCACGGTCAAGCGCAAGGAAAACACGAGAGATTGCCCCAAACGGAGCAAACAACTCCTGCAACCATACCAACAAGGAGAGTAAGAGTCAAAACGCTGTATCTGATGTGCATGCGGCACCTGTTGTTGCCCATAAACAAGAGACACATCACACTGAACAAGGGCAATGGAAGGCAACAATTCCAGCAGCAAGCTGCTTAAAGATAAAGCACCGCAACAACAACAAAATGCTGGCAACGTAGTACAGGAATTGGTTGCGTACATGAAGATCGCCCTCAGTAACTTCTTCCGCCAGGTTGGTAACTCGCACAGAGTTGTCGTTGTACCGCCGGGGTGCTTCTGGGGGTGCAGCCCCTACACGGTTACCACGTTGGTTGGGGGGAACATAGGAACCAGGTTTCAAACTTGGTGCCCCAGAAGGGTCATCCTGTCGGGAACAGAACGTGGTGTCAGTCTGGGGCACACCAGAAACAATCAAAACAGGACAAATTTTGAGAACAGCATCATCTTGAGAAGATAGAGTAATCGGACAGGGAATGATGGACTGGCATGGCACGGCATGCACATGGGCGCTGCCTGAGCTCCATGTGTTGCAGGCATGAACAGTTCATTACTCAGCATTGAGCCAATCCAAGCTAGTCAACTGATGCACTTGCTGGAGGGTATGGTATTCGGAGACTACTGAACAGCTTGACTGGCACACTGTTGTCAGAAACGTGCACACAGGACAACTAGGTACCACAGTCTATTGAAAGATGCAGAAGGTTGCTCACTGATATGGACTACTCTTGAGAGCATTGAGCCTTTGACGGAGTTTTGTGCAGAACAGCAGTGTGCCATACAGGATACCAATTCAGTCCATGGGAGATATGCGAGGAGGGCTATTGTTAAGATCCATAATGCATGAACAACCAATCCAAGAAGAACGAGCTTCAGCTGCAGCCAACCTTACAACAGTTCTAGTTCAGGGAATTCACAGGAAACCGGAGCAAAATGTCAGTTGAGAATGCATTTTGTGTTGCCTGCAGAGCCTGCCATTAGCCTATAGGTGACAGTGCAGCTCTCTACTAAGTCTGACAATTTTCAAGCAATAGGAGAGTACACCACAATCAAGCTCCATCCAGTCAAAAGTGTACCTCTGATGGGGGCAGTTCTGGGTCCTCCAGAAGGCCTTTGGCCCTCCTGAGCTCCCTTTCCATCCTCCTCTTGTAGAGCATGTCCTTCAAACTGTAGGCACAAGCCAAACGCACACACACACACCAAGGGAAATCCGATCAGGTGATGTGTGACATCTGTATGTTTCAGATGGATAACAGCGATGCAAGGTGTGTGAGTTTTGGCATCAGCAGTGGAGTACTCTCTTGCTTTTGTTCCTATTGTTCAGGTGGGACAGTACTGGTCCCCTCAGGTGCGAATTTGGGATTATGGACAAACTTGATGACTTGCAAGCAAAAGATGGACAAAGGCCCCTTGTCTGTGCACATTCTATGCAATCTGACTCACAACAATCCCTTACCCCACCCCCGAGACGTTGCCCTTGCAGTGGCTTTGAAATACATGAGACAAAGCACAACTATTTCAAAGAACTCAAAGAGCAGTTGTTCAATGATTATTTCTCCTTTCATTTCTCTCTGCATTTTCTTCTTGTGTGTCGGCCGGAGCACTCTGTTGTCTATATTGATGCAGTGGTGCTTTGAATTTCTACAACCGTGGTGTGAGGGCACTGTAGACCATCTGATGCCGTCAAAGGATTGCTACTCAGTGGCGACATGATATGACTACTGTGTTTTGCCGCTGTGCACTCACATCTTCCTCACAGCTTGTGGAGCGTTAACCCAATATACAATCTTGAAGGAGCCTGTGCACTTGGAACCCTGAAAACTGTTTGCTTCATCTTGCAAGCTTTTGTGCACTTCGATATCTTATTGCAGGATCAGCACCACTGGTAGTTGGACACCCCATTCGGATACTTCAGTGGCTTATTGATGTATCCAAACCCCAGGAACATTAGCCATCAGGGTGGCTGGTTGCATCGACTGTGCATTTCATGGGCAGATGATATTCCATTTGGGTAAAATTGTTCAATGGCAAGGTTGACAAAGATATGACAGCCCTGAAGTCTCTCCTGCCACCCACCTTCCCACAATCGTCTGGTTATCTGCACCCTTGAGGGCATCTTTGAGGTCTGTCACCTTCTTCTCCTGCAGCGACTGCTTTTGCTTCCTTGTTGACTCAAATGGGAACTCCTCCAGGGCTTTGTTAGTGATACCTTCATTGCCGCTTGCAGCTGCTCCGAATTTTTTCCATTTTCTGCGCTCATCAGAAATCTGCAAGTGCAGTGAAGATGTGTGAGTGGCCATCTCACCAAATTCACACTCAAGACAGGGCTGTCTGTATGACCCGCTTTCCTTATGTTGAAGAGATTCTTTGTTCGGAATGGGAGTGACATCACAGAGGTGACTTGGAATTTCCGTGCGTCTCATGCAACAGTTGGCAACTATGGCACCATCTTACAACCATACAGCCCAGCTCCCAAATGCAGGCGGCTGTGTTTGGCTGATGCATTTGCTGTGCCTATGGCACACTGCCAGCCTCACCGGCCAATACACAGCTGAGAACAATATTCTCCTGCCTCCTGAGGGCCCACAGAGATTTTAATAATTTGGACAGTGGTCTTGGCAAGTGACTGCCCTTTCTTGAAATGCATGGACTCGTTTCTTTTGCCGGTAGGTGACAGATCCTTGCAGTGGATAATCTGCTGAACAAAAGAATAAGCTGATTATAGTATTCCTTTCCGCCAGTTTCCAACAACGCTCCAGCGATTCTGCGGATCCCTCAGGGATCCCAAACTTTGCAGAATCCCAGCAATTCGCGGCAGGACATGTTTTTCCTTGTTTTGGGCTCTGATCCCTGTCGCCAGAGGCTTGCAGGCACGGCAGTTTTCTGGCCGTTCACACACAGTCTGAGCTGAGCCGCCGGGCTCACGCCACAGCAGAATGGAGCCAGCACCCAATCAGGCGGCCACAGCTCGACAGCCCGCGCACCGTGTACGCCTTCTGCTGCACCGCCACCACCTTGACCTTTGTCGTCCGCTTTATTGCCTCCCCTTTGTCGTTTCTGAAATACTCCACAGTTGTTTTGATGCCGTTCTCGTCGGGCCCCCTCTCCTCCTTGTTTGGCAGGATGTCGGCGACGTCCTCATCTTCGTCGTCTCCCCAACGGGGTCGCGTGGCCATCCTTGCTGTAGGGCTGCCGCGGAAGGGTGTCTTGGGCAGAGTGGTCGATTTGCGAGGTAGTCGGGCAGCGAGGCGAGGGGTGCAGGTCGTCTGGGGGACTGGTGCTGGCTGGCGGCCAGACAGGCTGTGGCAATTCTTGTTGATGAGTCGGAGCCATGGAGAGAGTTGCTGTTCCAAACGAGAGCAAAAATGAAAAATGGAGAACTAGAGCGGCAAGGGGGTTAAGATTTGTTACAAAAGAGAAAAGAGAAACAGGTCATACAAAGGGCACACCTTCCTAGGGAAAGGGGGGAGGGGAGAATAGAGTTAGTGTGTATGTCCGTGGATGGGGAATAAGGACACGATACGGTGCCGGTTGGACTCTGAACGTGTTGCTTGGGGTGGGCTTTGACGGACTTGCCACGCGCGTCTCGACTCCAGACGGCCCAAATCAGCGGCATAACGCCACGCTCGTTTCAGTTGCCATAGCTTTTGATTCTCTCTAAATAGCGGATTAAGTGTTTCAGGACAAATGACACGGTGGCGTCAGGCCACCACAGAAACGGCGCGCAGATGACGACATTCCAGCCCCAGGCCGTTCATGCCAGAAACAGCACAACACATTTGTTGATCGAGCTCTACTCAGTGGCGTCTGCCCTAGTAGATAATAAAAGAAGATGTGGCTCGAAACGCTGTTGCTTAGCGTTAATCAAGCTGTAGCTAGTTTGGAAATCTCCATCGTGGGCACGTTGTCTTTGTGGAAATACATCTGTCAAGCACTAGGTTGCCCAGGGTCTAAGAAACCCGACTCGGAACGCCATGGGGCTCCGCAGGTATGCCCGAAACCCATGCAACTCCTGCAATCTGATATGTCCAGCATGTAAATCATTCCACATGACTGATAGCAACCATTTTATTGCAAATTTGCACTGTACATACCACAGCTGTGAAGGTGAAGATAAGAAGGAGGCTGTGGTAAGGACATACTGCATCCATTTGCTGCATTCATTGAGCTGTTCACATCTGGTGGTGTCCTTCTTACAGGTGAAGTATCATTTCACACGTCACTGCTGATGTACCTGCGCGCCTTTGGGTGTTTTCGAGCAATGAAGTGTTCGGCAATGTTAGGTAAACAGGCGTTATTCAGATAAAAAGTTTCAACAGCTCCGAGGGAGAGCGAGCTCAATTGAAAGTTGGAAATTAGTAAGAAATTTGGGGTAGCGAACACAAATGTCTTTCCCTGTTTTTCCACATTTTGATGGAGAAATGGCTGTGCAGAAAGCGGGCAAGCAACATCAACGCTGACTTGCCATGGACAACAGCGACCATTGTGTGGGGTGGGAGATGGGTGGGGTTGGGGTGGGTGGGGCGGTGTGGGGTGAGAGTAGGGAAACTAACGAACAGGTGCTTGTGGTTCTAGCACAAAGCGGACATAACAGAAAATACGGCATCCGTATATGGCCACCTCCATCAGGGATTTGATTGGGTTCCAACTGATCATGCAACAAAACTCTGTCTCATGGCAAACAAGTCGATGCGCTCGTGCACAGCACGCAAGCCAGCCATTCGCGCAAAGCCTGCGATCCATGACAATAGCTTTGTTCCCCAAACAACGGCGCCCATCAGATTGCACCAAAGGCCTCTTTTATTCCACGAGCTCATGCAGCACCCCACTCACGAGACTTGAAGCAGCTACACATGCAAGTACATGGCAAGCCTCCTAACTCCTGAGAGTAGCCACAGTTGCTTTCCGAGGTGCTATCGGCAAACAAAAATTCAGCGGCTACCTGGAAATTCTGCTCCACACCAAGAAAACCACCAATAAAGCCTACCCCAAGTATAGCATGTGTTCTCTCTCTCCGCCAGCCAAAAGATATTTCCACAGTTTAAATTCCGCGTTCCCACCCGCCCATCCCAATGAATGCAAACAAATGACCGTAGACAACAAAGATGCGCGTGTCTCATATCCACATTTCTAGTAAATTGCTTTCATTCACACACAATCAGCACTGCGCAGTTCCAAAACTGCCTTTGCGAGCGCCTCGTAGTCATCAATGGTGTTGTACAAATGAGAAGAAATGCGCACCCACATGACTCCTTCCCACCAAAATGTCGGAACCTGCATCGCCACCACCAAAAGCTGGCGTTGTTCATTGATTTCAACACTCAGCATCACAAACACTGCCAAGAAAGGCCATGGCATACGACTGTTCAAGAAACGGGCGATGCTTGCATGCAACGGGCTAAGAAGATGCAACAGTGGCCTTGTGTCGAGATACTATCCTTATCAGCAACGGAAGCAATGTGCCGTGGCAATTGTGCAATGGTGTTGATACACATGTAATCAACTGTAGGCAGGCAGGATTGTTGAAATATGGCTACAACTAATATCAATAAAACAAACACATGTAGCAAATTGTATATGCATTTTGGACTAAAAGTAGACCCCAGAACATGGTAAATTCTTCCACAAGCAAAGCTTCAGTGGCATGCAAGTGCTATGAGTCAGTTTTTGCGTCCGTCCAAGCCATGGCGCCCTCACCCGCTGCCTCCACTGGGGCAACCATGCCATTGAACAATTTGGTATCCTCAGCCATACACGAGCGTCAGGTTGCCATGTGTCCACGTCCCGCATGTGCTTGAGGTGGATTGCGGCATGGGCCATGGCAGGCACTTTTCCATTCTTTGGCAGAACGTAAGGGAACATGCCATATCGATTTTGGTATGCCCGTCGTCAAATTGACACTGTGGGTGGGTGGTGAGGGTGGGGGTGTAGAGTGGGGTGGGGGGCTTGGGAGGCGGGCGGGGATGTGATGCAAACAACCTATATTTAATTTTCTAGCTCCCTGTTCAAGCAAATGCAGCCTTTTATGCCTTTCTATTGTTGTAGGACACTATGCGTGTGGCATTATGCCAGTATGGGGGTCCGTCCCATCAGTGCAACACGCTCTCCCGGCGCAGGGAACAGGCAGCCAAAAGACATACCATAAACGAATCCCGAACATTTGTGCACAGCATCGAACAGGTCTGACTCAAGCCTGCCATTCCCCATTTCGCTAAGAAAACCTTCAACTGTAATTCGCCGCCCACACAGTCACCAAAAACGCAGAGGGTTCCACTTTTCTGTGTTTCCACAAGAACATAAGCCTACACACCTCAATTTTGAAGCGGCTTCGCAAGGTTCTGTGCAGTTGTTCCGCCCCTTCCCTGCAACTGGCAACTCCTGGGCTCTCCGGCAATTCCACAGCCACCATTCCAGCACTATATCCCACAGAATTGACGCCATAAAGGCGACTCGTACCCCAACGCTCAAGCAAAAGTTTCGCGGCTGAGCTCACAAGCCTATGGAGCACAG
This sequence comes from Ostreobium quekettii, assembly GCA_905146915.1. Lineage (NCBI taxonomy): Eukaryota > Viridiplantae > Chlorophyta > Ulvophyceae > Bryopsidales > Ostreobiaceae > Ostreobium > Ostreobium quekettii. Next base: position 49,113 of record CAJHUC010000619.1, on the reverse strand, counting down.
GATTGGATTTAAATGCACAGTTGCATGTGCTTTAGAACCTCAGCGAAGAAAAGAAGCAATGCATATACTCTGCATTTGGGGCAGTCGGCTAACAATGCGACATCAGGTGCAAAGTGGAACACTGAAACCCACTGCATCTATTTGGGATGGCGTGAATGGAAAATGATCAGCCATTGTGGGGCAAATGTCATAGGCAAGCAACGCAGTTGTCATAGCCAGAAGTTATCACCAATCTGTCCTGCGCGATGGTAATAGACAAGACACACGGCCAGTAGTTTGCTAACGACGATATGATGACAAACAGGAACACAAGTCGCTGGACAGCTTTGCAACGGACATTGCCTCCAGACACTGTTTCCGTCAGAACATAACCGCATATCCTGGATATACATAGAGGATATGGCCATGTCCCAGGATGCGGGCACCCACATCCTGTATATGAAGCGCCGTCATCCTGGATGTCCATATCCGCGTGATGGCGCCCACATCATATTCGATATCCAGGGCACGGGGGAGCCCCAGATCCTATTCCATATCAAGGATATGGGACTTTTCAACGACGACGCTCCCATAAGTACTTTCTTTTGCCGTGAGACTACTTACTGAGTGCCTGACTGTGCAATGAAATTCAAGAGCAAATCCTTGGGGCTCTGTGTTGAATGCCCGACTTGTTAGCTTCCCATTGCTGCGTGTGAGTGCAGTTGCTTGTTCAAGAATACCGTCCATCAACAGAAGTGGCAAGAAAACGACTCAGTGCAGCAGATAGGTAATGTCAGCCACACTGCGCACACCTCCTGTTGTGCTCCCTGATGCTGTTGGGCTTGAGCTGATTGAAAATGGCAATGGCAGCCGGCAATGCCAGCCAGCCTGTCCAATCATCCGTACCAGACCAGGCAAACTCCGGTTGGAATCCCTGAAGCAAGAGCGCAGCTGCAAGTTGAGATAACTACCATCGATGCCAGAACACGAGGTTTTGCGCCCGTGCAACAGTCCTATTCAAGCGACAAATTGCTCTGAACTTGGTGGCAAGCCACGGTATACAGTATCTTCCTGGAATGATGAGCAATTTCGTCCATAAACTTGCCATGCAGACGCAGAAATGCTAGCATGTAACTGTACTCACATTCAATATCAACATCTGATTCTTGGTGCAAGTTCACAGAAGCAAGAAACCTTCAAATCCACAAGCATCACCGCAAAGAGGCCAACAGTGAAACCGAGATGGGCCTGAGAAAATTGTGTAGCTCCATAATTTGATCCTGAGATGCCAAGCAAAACAGAAATTTCCGACAAAGGGTTGAAAAAACTTTGGCTGTTGACTTTCCAGTAGCAAATATGCCGGCATAGACAGTCAATCGCCATGATACCCACCAATCCACAGCCATGTGATGTTACGAGAGGCCGTATTCGGGACTGCTCCTCAGGCGCGACCCAAAGAAACGCTGTACCTTTGGGGGTGCACATCCACTGCAATCCACAGCAAATGCCCTTCAGCTGTACTCAGCGGCGGAAGCTATCATTCATTGTATTATCAGCACATGGAAAATCAATGCTATTCTAACAATGGCTAACTGTCATCCATCGATCCGTGACAGGCATTGATGGAAAAATACAGGACATTTGGGGAATGCAACGCCACCATTGCAAGTTGCTCTCCATTCTCAGCTGTCGACTAACATGGGGCAAACTGCTGTGGCGTCTGCTGCTTTCTGTGCAACAACAAAACAAACTTTTGCTCCAGCCAGCCAGCAAAACTCAAGACTCCCGCGCCTGTGCTCCTGTGCATAATGTGCATCAGTGCAATCTCCCTCACCTTGTGAAGATTAGATGTGTAAAACTCCACACACAGCTGAGGGATATTTGGGGCCAAAGCCCCAATTCCGTGGGCACCGTCAACAAGCACCTTTGCACCTGCCTGGGCGTCCACCAGAGCAGAAATCAACAGGAAATCGAGGGAAACAACCAGCGCATACATTGAGGAAATACGCATCAAAATGGCACAGATTTGTAAGCAGCTATCACCGCCAACATTAGATCATGCAAAAAGGGACATTGCCTGCCCATGTCACTGACTATCAAGCTCAACGAATCGCCTCAGGCCATGTCATCGCAGTTTGATAACCCTCAATCCCACAGTTGCAGTACATTCCAGAAAACAAGGTGCAGATGGTCAAAAGCACATCCGTTTCTTTATTGAAGCTGTTGATGGCAATCTCCAATTAAGCTCGTCACCATTCACAGACATTTTCCCGCGTGCCTACATGGTGATGAAGGTGAATACTTGTGTCTGACCCACAGAAACGCACAGACATAAGTGCCTTCGCAAGATGGATACGCCTTGGAGAAAAATTATGCACTGCTGGCGTTCACACCATGCGTATCTGCCAGAGAAAGGAAAGGGGACCATTCATGAATAAAAACATTTTTGTGTACAATGGCCACATCTAAGGTAACAGGTTTTCAATGATTCAAAAGCGCAAGTGCAGCTATTGTACTGCAGCTTACAATGGAAACGCCCATTTGTCCGATGCACCTACAATATCAGATTTATGTTCACATAATATTACACAGTTCCGACCTAGAATTAACGAGGTGGTGACAATTCATGCTCTATCAGGGTTTTCTTTACATGTTTCCGTCTGTTCACCGCACGCCAATGGAACTCCCAATGAGAATTTCATGACACTTGTACAATGTACTGGTGTGCATCATTTTTACCAAACTGCTAACAAAACACAGTCCCTGCACCTGCAAGAAGATGTCGGGCATGAGTCGGTTTGCAGATTGTTCATTATACAATCGTCATAAACGTCAAGGTGCAAATTAATCCACTGCCTGTGTAGTGGTGGTAGTTAAGCGCTTGATCTTCCACGCCAAAACTAATATACAATTGGTGCTGTCTGCGCCCCTTGACAAAGCCTACAGTGCTGAACAAATGCACGCTGAAGTACAAATACACCTGATGTGCATGATCTCAAGAATGCCTAGCGCAAAAGTCCAATATTAGTGCTGTATTGATTTCTTGCTATCCATTGCATGGTAAGGGACAAAAAGAGTTTTCAGCAAACACGTATGCATGGGAAGAGCAATTTGCATTTCCTAATAGGCACGAGCCCGGTGGTTTTCTGCATGGTGATGGAGAGCTTCATTGTGGATTTTCATGCCTGCAGTCCATGAATGGTATATCCAACGACACGTGGTGGGGACCAAAAATCAACAACCATGCCATAGCTATGGTAAACCGCTGCAGTTGAGTCGCATATTGCAAACGCTTTGAGCCAAAAATGAAACGTAACTAGAAAACAATTGATGAATCCAACCAAACTACAAAACACAGTGTGTTCATGACTGTGAACTGCATTGGCAATCGCATTTACAACAAGAATTTCAGCACACCACGCAACCCACGGCCCACACAGTAACAGCATTCATCCACCTTGATTCTACATCTAAATGCGGTAGCCCCATCTTCTGGAAGGTTTGGGCCCTGGCTCCTAGGGGCATTCACCTTCTGGCCGGCTGTTTAGTTAGGGCGAAGAGGATTCACAGGGTGGGGTAAAACCGTGGGTGTCGCTTTTCTCATAATTTTTTCACTGTTTGCTTTCTTTCCCTTCTCGGCTCCATTGTTGCTTGGTTCTGCATGTTGGTGCATTACTGGTGCATTAATAATCGCGAGCATGCCTTGCTGGCATGCGCTTCTCAAAGAGGCAGTTGAATGGGGGCAACAATTCCAGCAAACTTGTCTTTTTCTTTCGCCCCTTTTCTGGAGTGCTCGCACTGAGAACGTACTCTTTTTCCAGTGGAACACAGTCACTTTTTCTGCCCAATTGGACTACATGCAAGGCAACTCTTATTTTGTGTTGACCGCCTTTTGCCTGAGTGCCAAGGGCTTAATCGATGGTGGGTTGGACCACGAACAAGCACTGATTGGCTGCTGATGTGCCCATCGCCGCCTCCACAGGTGCAAGAGCCTCGTTTTGTTGTGTATCTTGGACATGTGAGGGACACACCAAACTCCCAAACAACAAACATATGCCACACCTGTGCTATTGTTAACAGAAACATCAATACCCATTCCTCCGCAGGGGAGCTGTTCAGATTGGGTACACAAGCTCATAATATGTACAGTATTCCCTACTGGGCAATGTTGTGTGCTTGGGGCTGTGCAGTACAGTTTGTGCCTCGTGAAAAGCAGAATTTAGCACGCTGCAGTTCTTACAGGGACTGAACTGCATTAGGGATGTGTCTGTTTGGAGGCTCGTTCTCCCCCCAAGTCCAGGGCATTTGACATACCTGTTTGCAGATGGGGACCAATCCATCCAGAGGCATCACCACTGGAGGGAAAGACAACACATGGTCCAAGACCGCAAGTCTCACTCGGCGCCTGCCTGGTCAAGCAGGAAAACAATTCATGCCCCACTGCAGGCAACATGCTCATGTCATGCTTAGGTAAAACTGAGCTGGTTCAATTCATCACAACATTATCAATCGCTACCCTTATGCCCATTGGGCATTGACAGGTGTGCCGTTTTCATGAACAAAACAGCCATGAACTTATCAGCACTTGGCTACCTCATCCACTGTCCACAGTAACGACGTCCCTCTCATGCCATAGTGAAAATGAGGATCGGTTGTCATTACTTTCATTTGCAATCGGCATAAAGTGGCAAAACAGTGCCTTTGCACCTTTAACATCGCAACCAGCATAAATCCATTCTTGCAATTATCCAATAATGTATGTTCTACTCTGCCACTTGCAAAAAGCCCAAGTGCCAAAAAGACCACAGCTTTACTGTTCTCTTATGGGCCTTAAACTGACATTCAAACATACAAGTGATTTAAGCTTAGCATTGCATCTTTGAATACCAGGGAAGCAAATGGAAGATTGGTTCCTTTGGACGGAGAGGACGAGCCCTGCTTTCGAAATACAATGAGCACTGATCTGCAGAGGTCAGTGCCCTTGAGCCAGAGCCATGACTTCTACCTGCCAGTTTGGGTATCGTCAAATGCTCCAGGAATGAAAACTGTTCCCACAAGTTTTACTTTGTGTTGCAAATACAGAGCAAATCACAACAATATGAAGTTCAATGTGTGACACACTAAGTTCAACTATATCCCATTCTGTATTTCCTACCTTGAAGCGCGGCTTTGAATGCCTCGAGAATGGAATTCGGGCTTGACAACGTTTCCTTGTTCAGTTCTACCTCCAAGAGATTTGCCCCATTGTGAGCTGCAAAACGCGCCAGCGTGCTCCTGACCTGCATGGCCATTCCAAAGCCACGTCAACAAGTGATTCACACAGCCTCCTTCAATGTTGATCGTCTGCCTCATACAGAAGTTGCAAAGAAGCTAAGAGAAATACTCAGGCTGCTCCTGCTGTTATACTCACATGTCCCAACTCTCCAAAAACTTAACAGCGCCCAGTTTCGATCTCACCAAGTTGATGAGGAATGAACAATGTTGTTGTCAGACTGTCAGTGAATGATGGACTTGAAACAGTGCCCATTGTGAGCTAGGAATTGCCTTCAATCCTGTCCAACTGAAATGACAAAATTGAAAAACCGTTCCTATCTGTCACTGTTGTACACCATTGTCCCAAACTGCCAAAGCACACCAGCTAAGCCGATTTTGCCCGGCCACAGTTTCGAGCCTGGCAGCCCAGGGGTTCTGCACTTTCTGCATTGTGTTGAGTGCTTGCCACATCTGGTCCATAATGGCAGCACAATATACAAACAGTGGGGTATACGTCTCTTCCACCATTCCCTTGGTTTAAGATGGCCAAACGCCAGCCTAATGAGATGTCATGGTAAGACCAAATTGAAATTCACCAGCATGTGACTACATGATATTGTTTGCTGAGCGTCACACAATGTGGTGAAACACAGCAACAAACAATAAGTGGCATGCATGAAGGCATGATGAGAACAATACTGCACAACAATGCCAGCCATTGTGCCAATGTCTTACTCAGTTTATGACGAAAGAATGATATGCATGAATATCAAATTTGCACACAAGCAGGCAGCCAACTTCACAACAGAAAATGCCAAACACTGTCCAACCACATAGTCACTGGGCGAGTACAGGTGCCCACCGCAGGGTAGGTCATTGTTGTCATGAGGACAAGGTCCCCTGGACCCACGACCAACGAGTTCACCACAGTGGCAACAGCACTGGTGGCGTTGTGCATGGGAACCACATCCTGTGGTTGCACTCCAATGAAATCTGATAGCTGCACCAGAGCAGAATGCAATGCTGCAACCAACACGAACAACAAAGGAACTTGATTAGCAATGTGATGATCATCATATTGCCAGTTTTTGTCATTGACCAATCAAGGTCGCAGATGGGAATTGGTTGTCACAAGCACTGCCTGACAAGCAAGAACCTTGGCACCCCTGCCAGTTACAATGAAGTGATTTGTCACATTTTGCCATGGATTTTCGCAATTGCACACAAAGACAATATTTTATGGGCTTCAGTGTCAAACTGGCAAGAACAAATTGGTGCATTAGGGGAAATGGCCTCAGCAGCCACCACACCTAGGCACAAAGCACAAGCACCATGCAGCTGGGGGAGAGTGCATCTCCAGCTGAGGCTCTCACCTGGGAAAAATTCTGTCTCCATGAACCTTGTTGGCTCTGCTTCCATCCTGTCCCTGTACCAAGACTGCACATCCAGAACCAGTCTGGTGTGCAAATAACAGCAGTCATGTCATGCCCAGGGGAGCACATGAACCCTGTGACCCCCAGAGAAATCTGTTCAACAATTGTTCATTCATTGCACTAACAGTTCATTTCCTATTGGGTGGCTTATGCTTGTGTTCAGACTCTGCGAAACTCGGGGCAGATAGGTTGGGGCCTGTGGTAGCAACAACAAAAACATATGTGTGGCCAGGCCTGCAAATTACTGCTATCTGCTGGCCAGTGGCGAGAAAATTCACAAGACAAGCGATGATAATGGTGCTCAACTTCATCTTCTGCATGCAAGGGCACTTTTTCCTATCATGGCAAATACAGTGCAACAGAACTTCATAGCCTGCATGTTGTTCTGCAGGTGCCACCAAAGGTACTGTGAAGTCATTAGGACGGCAATTGATGATCCATGCGAAAAAACAGTGGGATAGTAGGGCAGCAAAGGGTATCCAACACATATTCTCATGCTTCCAGGAATTTTGTGCTGTGTTCATACAACACAGACTATTGCATCAACCTGTTGCAGAGTGCAATATGTTGGAAATTTCCACTCAGACTATCTGTTCAAGTATTCCTTCAACAACTGTCGATATGGACTGACTCCCCTTGGCACTCAAATTGAACTTGGCTACTTCAAACCAGGAAGCTGACACACAGGACTAACAATACGAGTGGTTTCAATGCCTCAAAAGAACCAGGGCTTCCAGCAATTCACCGATGCTCGGACTGCAATGTGCACATGGTAACAAGAACAGGCATGTGGACTACCCCACTGTGCAGAGACAAGAAAGAGAGAGAAAGAGTAAAACAAGAAGTGGCAAGATGGGCAACAATGGATATTGAGACACGTCACATGGGAGCTGTGCCTCATGGATAAGGAGGCATGCTCTGCTCTAAAGGTTCACCTACCTGAAAGCGGCTCCATAGCTGCCATGATTCAGGTGTGTTGTGCCATCTTCCAGTGCAAACAACCCCTTTAAGCTTGTCTCTTCACTGGTTAAGCTAGGCGCCAATGCATCAATCTTGGCCTGAAGCGAACACGTGCAAACAAATCTCACTTGCTGGAAGCACCACTCACAAGCAATCCTGCCATTGTATTGCATTCTTGTGAGTCTCTCTGCTCTCAAGAGGGTATCTGTTGGCATGATGATTGGGGTGTTCTTGCTCAGCAATATGCAGCCAGGTGTAGGCTGCTAGAAACCTGATACTGTCTGAATACTTGACTTCAGTGGAAACACGTGACATCACCAATGTGTCATGCTTTCATGTTGCCCTTAAGGATACATACATTTATTCAAGGGGGGATCTGCACTGCAACTTGTTGTTCAATCACTGCCCATAAGCTGTAGGCCACAGGCCGTGAACAAGTCCCAATCGCTTTGTGACCAAACCAAGTAAATTCACTTCAGGTGTGGTCTTTCCAAGCCTGGAAGGGAATGCACACTTGGACCACAAACACACATGACACATTGCTTCATATAGTGTATGCAAATTCAGATGCAGTTCCAGTGGAACGAACATAGCAGCTCAGGCAATATCTAGCAACTCCACACGTCAGGCAACAATCGATGGTGTCGATGCTACTGAATGCACACTGACCTTGTGCTGTTCAACAAGTGGGCAAGTTGCGTGTCCATTGTCATGCTTCCCAAGTGCCACTTGCTGCCAAAACGATGAAAGATAGCTGTGTACCACCCACACGAATTGTTAGCATAATCTTTGACATAGCACACAGATTTTGGTACAGATTAAAATGTGCCCAGGGATCAAACCCTACCCCATTCGCACAACACATTATCTTGTGTTATCTTGAGTCATTCCACTACTCTACACAGATAGAAAGAAGACAACAACCCAAAACTGTTGAGGTGCTTCAAGAACAAGAATACAACACATACACAACAAAAAATATACCCAGATTGACAATAGCATAATCAACAACAACAGGATTAACTGGGGGTGGGCCCCAAACATTTGCAGCACAGCTTGCCAAGCCATTCTGTGTGGAAGATTGTGGGCCTCATGTCACCTCACAAGACAAACACACAAGCCAAGTGAACGCCTTTCAAAAGATTGCCAGCACTTGGGGCAAGGGGTACCTTACCACAAACACATCAGCAAGATTCGAATCGCTCTGCGCCCGTTTGATCAGCAACCACACCTGGGATTGTCTGCTCTGTATTCCACAGGTTTGATTATTTTGAATCTTGGGCTTTCTGCAACCAGGCACAACCAACAATAAATGGGGTCCCTTGATCCAATGCACTTGTCAAAGTTATGCCAAACGCAATGTCAATTTTGATTTCTGGAAGTTGTGATATTAAATTTTTGTGTGTGACTGTGAAATGTGCCCAGACTAACACCCAACTTGATCACTGGCTCTGGTTGAATGCTCTAGCACACAAGTACATAGCAATGCACATATCGGTGTTGTCAGCCTGCTGTGGTGCTTCCTTGAGTCCTGCTCAAATCAAAGTTATGACAAGTAGATCTTGATGTGGCACAGTTTATTGGTCTTATTTGGAGCCAGCTGTACACGAACTTAAAACCACAGTATTTGTTCTCTGCAACCTCGCTGAATCACATTTGTTTCTCCAGATGTTCAAATGGTTGATCCTTTTGTTGGGCAGCCGAGTCTGCATCATGTGCATTTGGCTTCCACTCAATACTGGTTGTCTTAGGGACAGATGGCCCAAGCTCCATCCACTGAACCTTAAGAAATCGACTAGTTGCGCAGTCATTGGCAAATAGCCGGATTTCTACGCGTCCTGTGTGCCTTCTACTCCGTCAATTCGATCAACTGGCCGGCGCAAATGGCGTGGTATGTCCCATGCGCATATCGCGTCAGATCACATCCCACAGCACCTCCTGTTCCATTTTAGGCTACTGTGTACAGGACGCTGGGCCTGTCAGAAACGGCATCCAGAATGGCATTCACAACAGCGCTAGTCCGCTTAGACCATCCGCGCCACCTGAACAATGCACGGCGCTTCGCCGCTTCCCCACGAATCGACGAATGCCGGTCAATACGGATGGTGGTGTGGTGATTGCGAGGGCAAACGATGCCCTTGACATCGACCCCCCAATCACTGCGCCCAGTTGGCTCATTCCCCACCTTGTCCTGGTCGCTGTTGAGCCCTTCTCGCCCTTCCCAGGCTGAGCTTCCGAAGGACGAGGATTCCTACAACCAGCAATGCGCGCGAGCCGTAGTGCACAACAACCGCCTGGAGGCTGCTCATTGTGCAGCGGATCACGAGTCAAGCACCTCTGTGCAGTCGAATCCCTGACCGCGGCGCCTCGTGAACCTGGGTTGGGGAGCGGTGGGTGTTCGCCCCAGGAATGGCCAGCTTGCGGTCCCCTATCTGTCGTTCCTTCCATCAGGCGGTGGCCCACGAAGAGGCTGCTATGTCGGGCATGAAGCTCCAAGCAGAAACTGAGCTTTGTCCACGAGCCAAATACAGTAGGGGTCCCTATATAGCGCCCCCCTAATAGCGCCCCCGGCCCCCAATAGCGCCCCCTTTTCTGGCTTGTCACCATTTTTGTAGTACTTTATGCAGCTTCACTGCACAGTGGGACCTCAAGCTACTATTGCGGACAACCAAACACACCCAAGAGAGGTGTCTGGTGGACTGATGGCGCAGTGGCCATCTGTTTCAACGAACTTGGCATATAGCGGACGGGCGGACGGCACGTCCGGTGCGTCCACTATGGGGCCCGGGCCCAGGGCCTCCCCAGGAGGCCAAGGGAGGTGTGTGTTCCATGGCGGATCTCCATCTATGCACAGCGAAGTGGGCACTGCCCACCTGGCTCCTTGCAGCCAGCAGAATGTAGGGATAGGGAGGGGTGCCCAATGCCGCAGCTTCCATTCTTTCTCTCTCATCATGATCATACAAATCTATCTCCATATCCCTGCTTGAATCCTCATCGTTGCTTGGAGTTCCGTTTTCCATGAAATCAGGGCCGCAGGGGTTTCCATCATCGCAGTCGCCCTCATCATCATCAAAAAAGCTCTTGATCAATTGCTTTGGCATCACAGCCGATTTGTGCACCGGGCGCTTTGATGCTCGCACTGGCCGACAGGCTGGGCAGTAGCGCCTCACATAGCAGCCTCCCCATTGAAAATCCTTACCACACGAGCAGGATCCGCACCATGCATGCATAAGGATATTGCAGCCAAGGCATCTATAAATTGCAAAGAGTGGTGGTCCATTTTGGCCGTCGTCCCTGGAGATAGCGCAATAAATTCACCCTCAAACAGGCAGTTGAGCCATGTCAACAGCCTCAGCACCACAATAGTTGAGAGTGCACTCAACGAACAAGCTTTGCCCCTCACGCGAACGGGCTCTTCACAAAGAACTGCTTGGCATGCCGACAAGACCAACAAAATAGCGGCAACAACAAGGGGAAGCTTCAAAAGGGTACCAACACCCCCACTGCTAGCCAACCATGCAAGTATGTTTGTAGAAACTCTTGCAGGTTCCGTTCAGAGTACCCCAACTGGTCGCAACTGCTTCTTAATGGTCGACGAAGTCAAAACAGAGGTCAGGTCCCACGGGTCAGGGCTGCCTTGTCCACAACACGTTGGTGTATGACACGGGGAATATTTCTCTCTGCCTCGGCAAGACTGTACAAAGACGAAGCTCGATGTGTTCTGGTCGGCAACTAGACCATGCTGGAGGTGCTGGTCTCGAACGGCAAGGAAGCGCCTTGAAAACAAGGCCCAGACTGGCTGCAACCTTTGAAAAGGTCGTGCGCTATTGTGCTCAGGCCGTGGCGAACCTTGCGCGTACAGTCAGGGGGGCTAGGCAGCCAGACTGAGCGCCTAGACCGCCACGCGAGAGACACACACACCCCACGCAACCGTTCTTATAGGTTCCAGGCTGAGTGCAACAATACAGAGTTCCCCTTCGCGCTGTCCACACCCCTTTGGCAAAAATACCACCATTCCAAAAAGATGCTCTTTTCATACCCGGAATCTTTCTGCCACGCCTGCTGCTTCACCACAACGCAACCCAGGACGCCCCACTGCCCACAATCAGCCACTGCATGTGCCCCAAGGGCCACATTCTCACCAAACACCGACACTTCCCGTGGTCGGCAACCACATTATGCCCCACGGGACATATTCCCATCAAACAAGCACGTGGTGTCTCAACGCACCCCTCCTGGCTCCATCTCGCCACGATCCACGGCAAGCCGCCAGGCGGGCAGCTCCTAAACAAACACACGTGTCCAGTGGCAACCCGGGTGCTCCTCAATACTCTAAGGCATGTTTGGGGCATGTTTGACTCATGTGTCTCCGTGTGATGCACTGCCACGTATTGGCGTTGTGTTCGGCATTTTTATAGTATCTCAGTGAACTCTTAGGGCGTATGATGCAGTTGCCATCATCTATCTTTGTCATCAAAATCATCTCCATGTATTCTGAGTGCCTTGAGCTTGCAATTTGATAATAATCAGTGTGGCGAAGGTGCTGAGGCTGTTGACATCTCTCTGCATCGTATCTAGACCTCATGGGTCGCCAACTGAGTAATATTATTAATGCACTAACTTTTTGATGAGCCCTATTAATTGGCGACCCGAACAGAGCGCCACTGACCCCAGCACTGATTTGGCAGACTGGGCACACCAGTCGTGCAGCCATCGCACGCCCGCGATGATCACAACAGTGCTGCCACGCTGCTGCGCCGCCACATCGCCGCACCGCCACGCGGCCACCCTGCTACGCTGCCACACTGCCACGCTGCCACGCTGCCACGCTGCCACGCTGCCACACTGCCACGCTGCCACGCTGCTGCGTTGGCACACTGCCACTTGACGCTGTCGCTGGGCCCCGCCACAGTGCCAGCTGGTCATTACACAAAACCATATTGACTAAAACTACAATCAAATGCAGTAAACAAAGTTAACACAATAGCGCCCCCGGCCCCCAATAGCGCCCCCCTTGTGGCCATGTCATGGGGGGGGCGCTATATAGGGACCCCTACTGTACTTCACATCAGTAAATTACACATCACAACAGTGCAGCGCAGGGAGCTCCCTGTCGGAAACCGAGTGCACAGCAGGTGGAGAATTAGTTCGGGTACACGCTATGTCCACAGACTAATATGCCAACTGACCGACTGGGAAGTTCCAAAAGAGAGGTATTCATACATGTAAAACAATGAACGTAAAACACCGTGTCGCAGTGATTTCTGGCGAGTATTACAGGCCTACATGAAAAATACCACAAATGTAGGTAGTATTAATAATACAAATAGTAGTGACCCTTGAGTTTGTATTGTAGCAAACACTTGTACTTTGTTGCATGGCTACAAAGATCCAACACATGATATATCAATGGTAGAATATGGTACATTACTGCCCACCTGATACTGCTGCCTAGCCATTTTGTTTAATGGCTGAGTTAGCTGGCAGGAATGAATAAAAGCGACTTATGACTAAATAGTACTGTTTGTATAATTCTCCCTACTAGGACAATGGAAATGCTGCTAGACAGATTTCAAATACACCTCACTTAGGCTGCGTTTTGCAGCCAATGATAGTAAAAAACTTCAAGTGTTAATGATCATCAGATTACTATGAACACATGCAACGATTCGTAAAAACATATGAATACTCAAAACATGCAGTTATTCATCTTCAGCAGTATTCCTGACCAGTTCTCTCACCAACAGTCCGCTCACAACAGAAATGACACGAAAATACAAGTACTGGTCAAGATTTGCAAAATTACAAAACAGATGTCTACAGATCCCACCCAGATCTGCTTACCATTCCAGCCACAAACAAAAAGATATGAACAACACCGCCAAAGTGGTGCACACAACCATCAACACCCAGGCAGATTGCAAAAATACACTCACAAACAGAACAAGTCACTTCACAGCTAGGGGGGCTGTCGCGCACCCACCCCCACGTCCCTCGGGGCGTGTGGCACCACCTCCCGGTGCCTTTTTCGCCCTCCTGCTCGTGGTACGGCACTCCTCACATCCCGTACACTCCCACAATAGGCAGGGCCAATCGCTGCCTGGTGCTCAGTCATAATTTGCAGCTCTTACACTTCAGACTAACTGTGACGTGCTTACTTGGGGTTAGGCTAAAATTGACATTTCTGAAGCGGCGGTTGGTCAAAAAAGTGCAAATACATTAAAATCAGCTTATTCAGGAGCTCTTGATGCCAATAGCGCCTTGAAACGTCCAATTCCGTGTAGAAACGGCAAAGTTATGGCCAGTTGAAGTTGTAGTACTTTAGCATGGGATTCGGACCGGGAGATAGAAGCATCGGGGATTATGCGGAGCTGATTTAGGTGAACGGTGGACGGTGACGATGTGCCTGGACGTGCACTTGTGTTGTCTTGTCTTGATGTGACACCGATGGACCCGTGATCGGGCATCGCGCATGCGGATTTGTGCGCACGCATGCAGGGAATTCGTGTAACCGTTCTGGCCCACTGTCTGGTCTCTCCGCGACCAGCGAGCCACCGACTGGCTGCGCCACCACCCGCCGCATACAGCAGGCCCCGGGGGACGATCCCCATCCTTCTGGGCCCACCGCGCATCTGAGGGAACGAGCGCCCCGCTTCTGCCCACCGAAATCGGTGGAGAGGGCTGGCTGACCTCCAACAGCCAAGCCGCAGGGCGTGGCGACTCCACGAGCTTCGGAAACCAGCGGCGCCCTTCAGGGCCGCAACACTAACCACACGATTGCATCCCTTCATGCACAGGTTGCAGCACCACCCCATGGCAATAGGAAAAGGGGCAGCGCTACCACCACCACAACCACCCTTTTTCATACCCTGATTGTCCCTATTATTACTTCCATCAAACCCACTTCGATAACCCCCATGTGGGGTTACCTACTCCCCCGCATTGCCACAGAACCCGTACACCAAAAAATAGCCTAGTACTTTATGCTTTTTGTCACCCCCCACGTGACAATCCCCGGCGCCTCCGCCCCTCCGCGCCAGAGGATTCCGCGCTCGCTCCCGCCACCTCTGCCGCGGTGCTGCCCGCTCGCTCGCCATCACGCCAGCTCAAAAACCGCCGGGCTCCTCAATCACGAAGGGCCGCTCCACCTCCCACCACCCCACACCGATCGCGCCGGTCGCGGCAACCTCTTTGACCCTACCGGCCTCCTTGCCTTCGCCCTATGGCCCATCATCGCCAGCCGCATCATGGCCAACGTCCACCATCAGCTCATCCTCCCCCGCCGAACTCCGCGCGCCATGCTTCACCTCGCAAATATATCGCCCCCCACCCCAGCATAGCACAACAACTTGCTATAGGCTTGCTGTCAGCAAGCCCATATGCGCTTCACACAAGCAACACACCACTACCCTACATGAATGCCAACCAGCCGCCAATAGAATAGAAGCAAAAACACATTGAAATGGGGTAACGACTAGGCACAACCATGCACTGCAACATGAACAAGAAGCCCTTGTGTGTTATGGCCGATGCGATGGGTGAGTTGTATCCATCTAGGGCACAGCGTAGGATGGAGGCAGCCAGACTTGGATCCCGATGGAAGCAAATTACCACTCAATGTCCATGCCCAATATTGGCAACCCAATCAAGAGACCAAGAGTGCGCTAGTCCCCGATGCCGGGGCCACCCACGACGCACCAACCGATCGTGCCCCCGCGCTCGGGGCTCAACATCAACTGGGGCCCCGATGCCACACACCGATATCAGGTGTTCGAAGTCTGTCTCAACTATTTCATACTTTTACAAATGATAGCAACTTTCTACACTCGCAATCATATGTTAAAATTGATGATATTGTTACGCGCACTGGCCTGATGTAGGGGACGCCTTACTAACGGCCCTTGGTGTGGGGGACGCCCTGCCCAAGATAACTATTCCTCAACGCATAGTAACCTCTCTAGGTATTAGGATACGGGAGTAGGAGGGGTGGTCCCGCCTAGGTCCCCGTAAGGACCTAAGTGCCCGGCGAGGCGGGTCCGCGGCTCAAAGAGGGCAGGAGCCCCACACCCACAACCTTTTCGTATCAGATACATAAAAGATTACCATGGTCCCTTTGCAAGATGACAAGCACTTAGTCATTGAATTTGAGTAGATTCTTGGACTTTGTTTGTTATATTAATTTTCAATGCATTAACCATGGATACTTCTTTGCTTATGCGGAATAGGAAGCTTAAGCCTATCGCATTGCCTTGTCATGTAAATGAGTGATCTCATTGGGAGTAACCTCGGGTCTCTTCTCTACAAAGCAATCAACTGTAATACAGGACGGTTCTTTGAGTACACACGTTTGCCTTTTGGATATTGGAATAGCTTGCATGAATTTTTGCAAGCTTTGTGGCCTACCCCCTGATGGGTTTCTCGACGCATTCATCCCCTGATCATTTTTTATATGGATGATATTCTCTTACTCTCACAGTTTTTGACACAGCATAGACGGGATATGGATATTTTATTCGAGGAGTTGGCAAACGACGGGTGGCGGGTGAACTGGGACAAATGTCAATCTTGCCAAGACCGGTGTGAGTATCTTGGGGTCACTTTGACTTCTTCCGGCTTCCAACCTACCCCCTCTGTTTTGGCACAATTTGAGCAGGCTCCTATGCCTATGACCCAATCCAGTTGGCGTCGAATTCGAAGTTGGCTAAATCATTTTGCTCACTTCATCTAGAAAGGACATCTCGTGTTGGTGTTGCGTGGAAAGCCGCTAGCCCGGGGGCGGGCGCTCGAAGACCTTAAATCCCGGGACCCATCACCGGACCCCAGACCGGTGAGGCCTGGGGCCACTCCCCGGGAGCCGGTACTGGGGGGTACCCCCAGTACCGGTGACCACCTTACCCGCCCCCGGTATTGCAGGGCGCTAAGACTACACTAAGGTAACCGTAGCCCTATTGGGGCCGGTCACCTTAGGGTCGCCCTTGCAAACTATACTAGGGATTTATATGGTATAAATTACACCCCTATGTACCGATACAGCGGTACATCACTCCCCACCCCCAGTGTTGCGACCCGCGACAGTAGTCACCATGATAAGTTTCCCGCGCGCCACCGACGCGGAACCGCAACGATGGCCGCGAGGCGCATACTCTAGGAAACACAGAGGAAGGGGCGAACAATGTGAGAGGTATGTCGAATGATAGTACCAGAGGGAAGAGGGGAGAATGAGTCAGGGGGAAGAAGGCAAGTGCAACATGCGATGTGTCAGAGCGAAGATCACCAGCCAATGAGAGCCAAAGAGAATGGCCAAATAAACAGGGAAATATGAGGTGGGTCCAGACAGTGATCTGGACCACCCATGGACAATAACAAAAATGAACCCGAGATCGGGAGGGGGGGCCACAGAATGGGGTTATGTTAATGCCCACATGGCAGAGACAGACAAGGGGTAGTGGCATGTAGCCAAACTGCCCCAAGGGGGAAAAGAGGTATAACAAAGTAGCTGAAAAGTTCAGTGGAGCTGCACGAATGGCATGATACAACCCTCAAACCCCTTAGTATAAATGCCATCGAAAGCGATGCCCAGGCCTATGGGTGGGTGCTGCCGCAATCGATGCCTGCCCAAAGAATATAAATACCACAATGAGGGCAACAGATAGGGAGGGAGGAATCCCTCGAGGAGGCCCAAATGAAGGGCAAGAAATGGGCTAGTCCAATCAAGCCACAACGATCGGGTGAATAAGGGCACCCTGATAAACAGCCCTCCAAGAACCATGGGGGCACGGGGCTGGTGGTAGAATCACCCAGCCGGTGAGGTAGGCTGCAAAAGACAACACAAAGGAAGAATTTAGAAGGGGTTAAAATCGTGCAATAGCAAAAGGGCGGCCAGATCAATTAAGCTTGAGGGCGCCGTAGCTGTGCACGAAAAGCCTCTTTAGGAGGGCGAATCAACGATGGATCCTTTTGTGCTTGGAGAGCAAAACGTTGCAGTGCCCCTTCACAATAGGTGAGGTTGCGAAGGGGCTCCTACGAATTGTGAGCCATATCATAGCCCTTCCATTTGACAAGGTAATAGGGCTGTGTTTTCTGACCGCGCTTCACAACCATCTTTTAGAGGAGGGCCTCAACCTCATACTCCAATTCATCATCCAAGAGGACAGG
This sequence comes from Ostreobium quekettii, assembly GCA_905146915.1. NCBI lineage: Eukaryota > Viridiplantae > Chlorophyta > Ulvophyceae > Bryopsidales > Ostreobiaceae > Ostreobium > Ostreobium quekettii. The sequence goes on along the minus strand of CAJHUC010000619.1, from coordinate 31,333 downwards.
GGGTGGAGGAGGGGGCTGAACAGACCACCCTTGGATGTAACAGCGGAGTAAGGAGATATGGAAAATTGGATATAAGCGCCTGAGGGGTATGGGGAGGTCCAAGCGGAATGTGACAGTATTAATACGCGCTTGAATATGAAAGGGACCAAGCCACGTGGGCAGTAATTTCTTGGGGCCCGGATGCTTCAAGTGGAGGCTCTGAGTGGATAGAAGCACCAACTCCCCCACATAAAATGACTCAGCCTTACGGTGCAGATTTGTCCAGTGTTTCATGCGTTGCTGGGCATTTTGTAAGCATTGCTTTACACGTTTCAATGCAATGGCCTGGTCCTAAAAGAAATCAGGGACTCTGGGAATTGGGGGCAAGTGAGATTGAGCCCAAGTTTTGGCGGCGGAGCGCAGTGGCCCCCGGCCATTGCGGCGAGCAGGCAATAAAGTCCGTTGCTTAAGAGGCAATGATTAGGAGAACGGGTTCTGGGGATGGCGGCCATAGTTGAGGAATAAGGGGGACAATCTAGTGCTCTCCTGTTTCGCATTATTGATGGCAAATTCAACACAGGCGAGGAGGCGATCCCAATATGTATGCTCCGCCCCGATGTATCGGCGGAGCATATCCTCAAGAGTACAGTTTGTGTGTTTAGTTTGTCCATCTATTTGAGGATGATGAGCAAAGGACATATGGTACCGCACCCCAAGGCGGTTCATGAGTGCCTGCCAAAACACAGATGTGAATTGGGTCCCCTGATCAGAAATAATAGAGTCAGGGATCCCATGGTAACGATGGATTCGCTCGATAAAAATGTTGGCCAGACCCACGGCATCAATCGCACTATGCGTAGGCTCAACATGAACCATCTTGGTCAAACGATCGACAAACATGACGATGGCATCATAGTGCGGAAAACAGGTGGTACAAGGCAGCTGAACAATCAAGTCCATAGAAAAACTGGCCGACTTATGTTCCGGAATAGGGAGAGGTTGGAGCTCGCCTGTAGAGGGACTAGGACGGGGCTTGGAAACTTGACAAACATTACAGCTGGCAACAAAAGCTGCAATTCGCACTGGCTGTGTGGCCTATAGTAGTAGCAATGGATGAAATCGAGTGTCTTGGTCTCGCTAAAGTGGCCTGCATAGGAGGGAGAATGGCCAGCCTCCATGATATGCAATTGCATGGAAGGGGGGACAAAGACTTGATCCCCATGGTACCAAAGCAAACCATGGCGGACCAACTGATAGCGAGCAGCCTCTTGTTGTAAATCGACATATTCAACAGTGGCTTTGGCCAAGTCTTGAGCAAGGCCAGTAAGATGGGTGCCAGTGCGAGATGGGCGAGATAGAGTTGCAATGAAAGGGGATGTAGACCGGGAGGGTCGGAGGGATGGGGATGCCGACGAGGGAAGGTTAGAAGCATCAGACGCCAGGTCAAGAGCTGGGTGACGGCTCAGTGGATCAGCACAATTAATCCGGTCAGACCGGTATTCCCAGGCAAAATCGTATTGCTGGAGAAATTTAGACCAGCGCGCTTGACGGGAGGAAAGATGTACCTGGGATTTCAGGTAGGTGAGGGGACAGTGATCAGTGATGACCCAGAAAGAGGAGCCTTCGAGAAAACAGTGCCATACCCAGGGGGCATGGACCACGGCAAGGAGCTCGTGTTTGGTAGCAGAGTAATTGACCTTGGCCTTGCCAAGCTTGCGTGACTCAAAAAGCAATGGGTTGGCCATTTTGAAGTAAGGCAGCCCCAAGGGCATAGCTAGAGGCATCAGCCACGACCTCAAAGGGCTAAGAGAACTCAGGCATGCACAGCAAAGGAGCAGAAGTGAGGGCATCGTTGACCCAACCGAAGGCCTCCTGTTCAGAAACACCCCACTAGAAAGTGTGGCGCTCCTGAGTGAGAGCCACTAAGGGAGCCACCATGTGAGAAAGCCCATGTAGAAACTTGCAGAAATAGTTAGCAAGACCAAGAAACTGGTGGACTTGCCGGGGGGTGCGGGGCCGAGGCCAATCACAGACAGCAGCGACTTTGGCGGGATTCACACGGATCCCATCTGCAGAAACAATATGATCAAGATATTGGATGGACGCTGCATTGAAATGACATTTCTCCAACCGGGCGACGAGCTGATGCTTGCGCAACTTCTCGAGCACTTGAGTGAGGTGGTGCTCATGCTCCTAAGCCGAGCGGGAGAAGATCAAGATGTCATCAAGGTATACCAGAACAAACTGACCGAGGAAGGGCCCAAAAATGCAGTTCATCATAGATTGGAACACCGCAGGTGCATTTGTGAGGCCAAAAGGGAGGACCCGGAACTCGCAGCTGCCAAAGGGTATCTTAAAGGCTGTTTGGGGTAGTTAGTATCCTTGATGCACACCTGATAGTAACCTTGCATCCATTCAAGGGAAGAAAACACGCGGGCACTAGAAAGCATGTTAAGCATATTGTCAATACGGGGAATTGGGTAGTGGTTATGGACGGTCAGCTTATTGAGGGCCCGATAGTCAATGCACATGCATAGAGTACCATTGGCCTTGCGGACGAAGAGGACTGGGAAACCCCATGGGTTGGTGGGCCGAATGAGCTGGCGCTCCACCAAGTATTAGAGTTGGGATTTCATTTCCTCAAGTTCTGGGTGCGAGTTTCAAAACATAGCCCTATTGACTGGGGCAGCATCTGCAACCAAAGGAATAGTGACATCTTCCGGACGACTGGGAGGGAGGCCTAGTAAGGCATCTTTGAAGACTTCGGGAAACTGATCCAAAATGCATTGGATACAAACAGGATCCACCTGATGAGTCGACTGGGAGGGGGCAATGACCGGATCACCCGGTGACGCATCAGGTGCATCCGGCTCAGGATGCAAAAGGATCAATAGGCCGAAGTACAGCCAAGAATGTTGCACAACATTTCCGCAATGCCCACTTATTTTGCAGGAGAAGCAGGGGCGGAGGGGCGGAGGGGCTGAGGGGGCCGAAGATGTGGCTGTGTGAGAGTACTCTAGACTAGTCTTCTAGTAGGGGAGCAGCGGAACGGCAAGGGGTTGGGGATGAGGCCATTTGTAGTGTGATGAAACGATCATGGATGTCATCACGTAGGACAATGGACTGAGCCCCATAATCAATTGTGGCACTGCGGCACCGAAACCAACTATCACCAAACATCAAATCAATATCAGAAGCCAATGGTAAGACCACGCAATGCAACCGTTCATGGTAAGCATTGATTTGGACGGTGATCACCGTTTCACCAACAATGGGGGTTGTTTGGCCCGATGCCACTTGGACCTCAATATCAGTAAGGGGAGTGTAAGCAATCCCAGCTTGTATGCAAAAATGTTGCGAGATGTAGTGGGTGCCTTGCGCACCTGTGTCAAGGAGGCAATGGCAGGGGCACCAGCAATCTTGCCAGAAAGGCGAAGAGCAAGGCGGCCCTCATCAGTGTGGAGAGCAGAGCAAATGGTTGGGCAGGGAGGGTCATAAAAGACATGGACACCCCAAGGGATCCCCGGAAGAGGTGCACGGGAGCCATCAGGGCGGGGAGCGGTGAAAAGGGAATTGCCCTTCTCGTATTGGGCCACCAGATGCATACCTCGCAGCCTAGGGTGAGCGGCCTTATGCCAAGCAGGAACAAAGATACAAGCACTGGTGTCATGTGGAGATTGTGCCTTCTCCGCAAGGTAATAGTTGATGAACTCATCCATGCAGCTGAAAGGGGGGTTGAGCCAGACATGGTGACATGCCAAAGATTTGCGGAGAAATCCCGGGTGGGAGAACAAAATTGGAGACCAAAGCATTGCGGCCTTGGGGGTCAGCACAGGCGTCCATGGTGAAGGGCCAGCCGACACGCTAAGCAATCCGCAAAAATTCAGGATGCAAATTGCACGATCCTCGTGGTTCCACCAATCCCGCCGTGGTGCAAAGGAGTCAGGCTCAGGCGGCGACTAGAGAGGAGAGGCCCCCTGGCCTAAGGAATGGCGAGGCGTACAACCCGACCGAGGCCGACCATGAGTGAGAAACTCAAAATGAATCAAGTGCCAGGGCCGGCCAGAGGGAGAAGCATGTGCACCGGGGACGAGCGCGGTCAAGAGTGGCAGGTTCTACAAGGGAGATAAAGATGGCATATAAAGAGGTGCCAAAGGAGCTCCCAAAGGCTCATGGGCCGAAGGGGCCAAAGGGATCTCAGGAAGAGATGAAGGGGCAGAACCAAAAGTGCCCAAGGGAGGAATGGACCCCAAGGAGGGGTGGGAACCAAGAAGAGAAGGGCCAGATATGGAAACGAGAGGACCAGGAAAGCATGTAGAAGCAACGGGTAGGGATAAGCTAGGCCCGAAGGTTGACAATGAAGGGAGCGCAGGGAGAGGGGACAAAGCCCTCTCAAGAGGTCCGGAGGCAATCCGGGGACAAGGTGCAAGGGCAAAAAGAGGAGGGAGAGGGGGAAGGGAGAAGGACTCAAGCGCCCCCTCCCTCCCTGGAGCAGAACCCAACACACTAGATGAAGCAAGGGAGGAAACACATGGCAGGGGGGTGGGAAGCGAAGAACCCAAGGAGCTGCCAAGCAAACAAGAGGCAACAACAAGTGGACTCACCAGCCAAGATGGCGGAGGAAGATGGCGGCGGCACTCCCACTGAAATGTGCAATGGGGAGGGTCCGAATGCTGGCGAGGCCCTGGGAGATCCTCCCAACACCAGATGCAAGCGCCATGAGGTCCACATGCTCGAGTAGCCAAGTAGAGGGCATGAGGGAGACGACCCGCAAAAGGAACACCCCCAGGAGTATCAGCAGGGCGGAGGAAGGGCCCGCGCTGTCCGCGAGTGGGAGGGCGAGCCGGACCCACTCCATCAAATGGGCGCTTGTGCCCTGTCAGCGAACGATCCCCTGCACGTGGAACCAAAGAGAGAGGGCGCAAGGATGGGGGCCACGCCGGGATCCACCCCAAAGATAGACCAAAAATTGGTCTTAGCGATCGCCAGCGGGATCCCCTGAGAAGGTGGGGAGGGACGGAACGCCTCAGGAAGCGGCAAACCCCCCGAAGGGCCAGCTACAGGACCGAGGAAGGCCTTCCAGAGCAGCCAACTGGCCCTGCAAGAATGCCATTTGATGAGACAATTCATCAGTGGAAGATTGGCCAAGAGACGGGGGAGAGACCTGCGGTAAGGCAAAGGGGGGAGGGACCACCAAGCCCCCCATCTGGGATCCCGCAAGCACCACAGCACCTGTGCCAAGAGGAGAGGGCACCCCAAGCATAGAGACAGGTGGGGCCAGAGTCAAAGCCACTACAGAGCCTGGTTGTAAGGGGCGAACGCCCTCCTTGGCTGGTTGGGACTCGGCCCATTACCTGTTCGAATCGGGGTCCAGTCGTAAACGAACTTAGCGGTAAGTTTCCGATTACAAAAGTGTTCCGGTGTTCCCGCTTATATACCCCATGTCCAAGGCAGTCCAAGGGTCATGCCAGAATTGGGTGAGTCACCCAGATTCTGGCATACCCGCCCAGTTTCGTAATTTGAACTCCCCCCACTTCGTGTCCGTGCATCTCGCCAACCCGCGAGAACCCAGCGCCACCCTTTACCGTATTGACCAATACGGCACTCAACCCCTTTGTCCATTTCACCATTACCCAACCCAGTTGCCCTTAGTAAACCCCACTATACAGCGCTTCTAAGGAACTCCTATTGTACAATACCCAGTGCCTATAATGTACAACGTTTCTCCCGTGTTAATATACAAGACAAACGCCTTTCTGCGCTAATGTACATACCCCCACAGGGCGTCCCTCACACTCTTCCCCCCCTGCTACGAAGCGTCCTTGCGAGTGTCCTCCGCCCTTGGACACTCCGGCAGGTTGGAAGGGTGATGCGCCGCTGGTCGTCCCCTTGGTGCAGCTCTTGACTCAGGCCCAGTTGCCGCCCCAGGCCGGTTGGATCTGAACGGGCCACCGGTATCCTTCGGGCGTTGTCACCTCGCCGCCCAGCGCCACGTTCTCCTTCTCTTCACTGGTCCGCCAGCGTCCTTCCTGATGCCGGGTCCAGTCGCCCCCCCAATGGGGCTGGATGATACCGCGCCACGGGTCGTCGTCTCCGTAGCCGTTTGCCAGCCGTCGCAGCCGCTTGCTTGTGGGCGAACGTGTCCATGCAACACTCCAGGAGTCTTGCGGCTCCGGCCCTCGCTTCTTGGTCCTCGTCGTGGGTTGCCAGTCGGGTTGACCCGTCGCGATGACTCCTGGCTCGCCGCCGACCGTCGCCGCCCAGCCGTGCCCCCTTGTCACGGGCGGAACGTCCTTGGTGACGTCCAGCCCTTCGTCGTCGTCAGAATTGTCGCTGGTGCCCCAATTCACCGGGCTGTCGAGGCGAGGCCGGTTCAACACCTCCCAATAGTGGCGTAGCTGCTCTGCCACATTGCGCTCATGGATGCGCTGGTAGATTTCACTCCAGCTCTCGACTCCAGGCGCCATCTCGTCTCGGGCAGAGGCAGTGGAAACACGGGCTGCGGACTCGGAATGGCGGGGAGCGACGGGCAGCAGAAGGGCGGTAGCCAATATTACCGCCAGCCCTATATATAGAGCCACCACTTTCAAGGCTCTTCCACTTTGTTGTACCGGATTCTTGGGAGACGCGGCGTTCCTCGCAGCGCGCATTTCTGTCACCGTCCCCTCGTCTAACGGGTCAGGCGGCGCTGGTTCATGGTTGACGCCAAGACCGCTCGTTGACGTCTTTTGATCCGTCGTACCGAACCGCCGCTTGCCCCCCATAAAACGTCTCCCGAAACGTCTCCTTGCATGACGCTCCACCGCCTGGTTCCGCCCTGCTTTCTTGGCGGGCGCGCGTTCTCATGATGCAACTCTCGTCTTACAACCCCGTACCCCGGCTGTGACGTCCGTGACGCTGCCGTCAAGGCTGTCATCTTTGTCCAGTGGTTCGGCTGCACCTTGTGGAGTCGCTTCCTTCGTTTCGACGTCCTTCATTGCCACGTTGTCGCCCGTGTAGTTGGTGACGTCTCCGTTGTTTTGGTCCCCTTCTCTCCTCGTTTTGTTGTCGTCACGGTTGGTAATTCCAGCGGCCTGGCCTTGGTCGTTTTTGGTGATGCTGACGTCCTTGACGTCCGCGCAGTTGGTGACGACTTCAGTTCTTGTTTTACAGTCGTCACGGTCGCCATTTCCAGCGACCTTTCCTTGGTCGTTTTCGGTAATGCTGTCGTCCTTGACGTCCGTGCAATTGGTGACGACTTTGCTCCTTGTCTTGTGGTCGTCACGGTTGCTAGTTCCAACGGCTGTCTCTTGGTCGGCTTCAATGTTGTAGGTGTCGCCGGTGAGTCCCTTGTTGGTTACGCTGACGTCCCAACCCCTTGGAGCTGACGGCGCTGTGTTTGTCTCGCCGCAACTCCCCTCTTGTTCCGTTCTTTCTTTGTTGATATCCTCGTAGCGATCCTCGCCGCACGGGTCACCGTCCAACCCCATCCGCTGTCGAGCGCATTGCTTCAGTCGTTCGGTAGGGTCGAATTCTGTATCCAGCCGTTTGAACGTGGTGTTGTTTAATGGCTTGACATCTCCGGCCCCATCTTCGCTGTCTTCCTCCTCGCTCAGCGCCCCTTCGCTCCCGGTCTGTGCGAGGTCGTCAGGCAGCTTCTCTCGAGGCACATGGTGGACGGGCCACACCCTCTCGTCGTCCACAACAAGGGCGTGCTCGTCCCATTCAAACCTTGGTCGGGCCTCGAGCAGCCACGGGATGCCCAGGATGGCATCGAAGTGGCACAAATTTATTTCGGTAGCCTCCACCTTGGTGACGGATGGACCCAGCTTGATTGTGAGACCTTCTCGAATTGGGCACCTGCCTCGAGTCGTCCCGTCTGCCAGGCAGATTGTCATCGAGTTCTCTGCCTCCCCCGCACTTGGCAATCCCTCGAGGAAGGCGCGGTTGATGAAGTTCATAGTTGCCCCAGTGTCAATTAAAGCGAGCCCCGGTCTTCCTTGTATCTTGACTTCAAAACATGGCAGCGTCGTTGTAACCTTTGTTCGGCTGCTGATGTTACCGCAGTAGTTGTCGTCTGGCGTCTCGAGTTCAGCGAATTCTAGGTTGGTCACCGTGTGACGCCTCTCGCCATCATGTCGTTTGTCATCTTTTGGTGCCACTTTGTGTTCGCCGGGTCGCCATTTTGTGGCACAATTCTTGGCCACGTGCCCATAACCCCTGCAACGATGACACTGAATCTCCTGGGGTCGTCCATTCTGTATGTTATCCACCTCCATTGGTGTAGGTCCCGCTCGAGGCACGGGACGTGCTATGGGCCGTTGTACTGGTGCGCCAACTTGGCTTCTTGTGGTCCCGTTGATCCTGAAGAGAATGTCATCTGCCCGCAGTGCATGACTCATTGCTTGTTGAAGGTTTTGTGGGTTGGCTCTTTCGACGTCCAGTCGCACCGCCGCCTTTAATCCGCGCTTGAATCTGTCAAGGCACTCGTCGTCACTGATTCCTTTGATGCGCGTCTTGAGATCCATAAACTTTCCAGTATAGTCCTCTACACTAGTCTTCTGGACGAGCCTCGCCAGTTCGTCACGTGCCTTCTGCCGGTCGTTGGTCACCCCAAACTGTTCCTCAGCCGCTTGAACAAATTCTGGCCATGTTTGGATAGCTCCTATTCCATGTGCTTCCACTAGGTTTTGCCACCACAGGGCAGCTGCTCCTCGGAACTGGCTGGCCGCAAATTCCACGCAGTACGCCTCGTCCTGGACGTGCATCAGGCGTAGGTATTGCTTGATTTGAAACGCCCATTGTGTGAAGGTTCCTTGACGCACCCCCTCGTATGTTGGTGGCTTGGTCGGCTTGACAATCAACTGGGCCGGTCGTTCAGGCTGTGGGCGTGTCCTGGCATCAGCCAGTGAGGCGGCAGCTGCCACTGCCTCGTCCAGCTGGTTCTGGATTCGTTGGTTTATCTCGTTTTGTTGTACCTCAATGTGTCGTGCCAGTTGATTCCACCGGTCGCCCAGTACTTGCTCAATGGCCGCTTGTAGCTGGTCAGGCGAGGCTTGTGACGGGCTCGGGGACCGGCTCTGCATGCTCCCTGGCTGGCTCATGTTGTAGGTCCTGTTTTGAGGCTCCCCTTCTTGGTATTTCCTCAGGGGTCAGCCGTCAAATGACGTTTCTGTGTCGTTTCGCGCCTTGGGTCGTCACCCAATGCTCTGACGCTCCCTTTCTCCGGTTCTTGGCTCCTTACGGTCGTCACAATTGGGTAGCCCGCGTCACTGACGTCCTTCCCGACGATCAGCTCCTGACGCCTATACGGTATAGGCGTACAAGGGTATAGGCTATACCCTTGTTCTTGAAACTTCTCTCCTCAACTCGCCCTCGGGGCAGGCCTTGTGGCTGACGTCCTCTTGACGCCCAGCCCTCGTTGCCCTCGGGGCGGCCTCTTCGCTGTCGCTCTCCGGCGCACAGCGGAACGAACTCTGGTGCCCTCGGGGCAGGCCGTATGGCTGACGTCCTCGTGACGTCCAGCCTCTGTTGCCCTCGGGGCGGCCTCTTTGCTGTCACACTCCGGCGCACAGCGGTACTCGCGCTCTCACTCCTTGAGGGGTCTCGCGCACAGCTGACGACTTCGTGACGTCCCGCTGTGCCACACTTCAAGGAAACTCGAAATCCCCGTGTCCTTGGGGCCTTGCCGCCTCTGGCCGTGGGTCAGGTCAACCTGGAGCGCCTTCCACTCCTCGGCGACTCCAGCTGGCTCCGAAACCAGTTGTAAGGGGCGAACGCCCTCCTTGGCTGGTCGGGACTCGGCCCGTTACCCGTTCGAATCGGGGTCCAGTCGTAAACGAACTTAGCGGTAAGTTTTCGATTACAAAAGTGTTCCGGTGTTCCCGTTTATATACCCCATGTCCAAGGCAGTCCAAGGGTCATGCCAGAATTGGGTGAGTCACCCAGATTCTGGCATACCCGCCCAGTTTCGTAATTTGAACTCCCCCCCACTTCGTGTCCGTGCATCTCGCCGACCCGCGAGAACCCAGCGCCACCCTTTTACCGTATTGACCAATACGGCACTCAACCCCTTTGTCCATTTCACCATTACCCAACCCAGTTGCCCTTAGTAAACCCCACTATATAGCGCTTCTAAGGAACTCCTATTGTACAATACCCAGTGCCTATAATGTACAACGTTTCTCCCGTGTTAATATACAAGACAAACCCCTTTCTGCGCTAATGTACATACCCCCACAGGGCGTCCCTCACAGTTGCCTTTGACATGGTGTACCAAGTCTAGGGCAGCACGAGCACATGTTTGGGGGGCGCTCAGTATGGGGCGTGCAAGGATGAAAGTCCCAATATTTTTGGGGTACTTCAGTGGCGGACAAAATGTTTCCCAATATAATATAGTAAAACACAGCTAGTCTACCATGGGAGTATATCATTCATGATGGCAGGGCAAATTTTGTAGTGGCAGAGTCTTGCCATAGTAGTTTTCTTTGATGTTATAGGTGTTTTGATATGCTAGGAGAGGTTTGCTCTGATTCGCTGTTGTGCACTCAAACAATCATGCCATAAGATACTGGTTGCCGCAAATTGTCTTGGGGCGATGTTGGTGATGAGTGCCCTTGTTATTGTCGGCAGGTCATACCATAAATCGTTGGCTCTCCCTTAGATTATGCCGTGGGATGCTGTTGGTAGTGAGCGCCCACCGTCCAATATCATATTATATATGGCAACCACTGGATGTGTAGATTTCGCCATTCTAATAGTAAATTAAGTAACCCTACTAATCAGTGTGTTGTTTGTAAAGCTTTCCAGTGCCATTAGCAATAATGGCAACCTACGGCATTGGGTCAGCGCCATGGATGCCATTAAATAACGGTTTGCAATATTGTAAAGGGACGCAGCCCCTCCATGGCCGATCAGGGTCTAGCCCACAAGCCGTTCAAGGTGGTAGTCGGTCGAGGTTTCGTGCAAGGTTTTTTGTTACAAGACAAAGTACAAGTTTTTTGTTTATATATGTTGCTGTTACGCACAGTGGTCTAATGTGGGGGGTGCCCTACTATTGACCTCTTGGTGTGGGGGATGCACTACCCAAGATACGGTAACACCACCCCAACTGAACCATATTCTATTATATGCTATGTGATATGGGAGTAGGTTGGGGTGGTCCTGCCTAGGTCCCTGTACGGACTAGAGGTGGCCACTCAAAGGTGCCATCCGGTCCGTTAAATCCGGTTCGTTAATTTTCATCAGCTGTCCGTTAAATTTTGTTAAAGAAAAAGGGAGAAAAATTCAGAAAAAACGAAAAAAATCCAAAAAAAACAAAAAAAACCCAAAAGATCACAACAACTGCGGTTAGTAGAAAATCTAGTATGCACAGGTTAAAATAAAATACAAACATACTCTCTAATAGCGAATTCCATAAATTATAAGTATGACTAAAACCCAAAAATCCCCAAAAAATCCAAAAATCCGCTAATTTTTGGTTAATTTTTGTCTTTTTTCGTTATTTTCCGTTAATTAAGGGAAAATTAACGGAAATTAACCTCTGTCCGCTATTAACGGATCCGGGTGGCCACCTCTAGACCGCCAACATGGTCGATGCGGCACCCTGAGATGGGGCATTGGCGGTGGGCACCGGTAAAGGGGAAGTAGCCCAAGATGAGCTGGCCATCGAAGAAGCAGTCCGTGAGGATGCAGCAAGACCATCTGCTGGTTAGGGGCAGGTTGTGAGCGAGGACCCGCCTATGGCAGAAGCAGGGGATACCCCCACAGAAGCACCGTCAGAGCTGAGAACGATGGAAGCATTTCTTCGAGCTCCAGGAATAATGGAGCTTTTGGAGAAGATGGCAGCGTCTGCGGCTACCAAAGCACAGGAAGCCCACAATTGGGATGCAGGGCTGAGATCGCAAGGTTGGAGATCACAGCGGCCTTCGCGCAAAAGGAGCCATGCAGGCATGAGGTGGCCTTGCGAAAGGCCAAAGAGTAGAACAAGGAGGCCGATGCCACAAGGGCTTTGATGGAGAAGTAGGTGGCCGCCCTCAGCCACCATCTGTTGAAGGAAAAGCAACGGACGTGCGAGGTGGAGGAGCAGATCGTGCGTCAAGCCCAGCAGCCCAAGAGGGCCACCAGTCCAACTGTACTGAAGACGCCGAATATTCCAAAAGCAGCTGGAGAGTGGCAGGAGGTTGGCCGGTCCAGGGTAAAGAGAAAGAGTCCTTTGCCAGGTGAGATACACAAGCAACCTGGGAAAGGTAGAAAAGCAGGCCCATTGGCCAACACCGCAGGCCCATCGGCCATGACGCACGGACCTCGTGTAAGATCACAGGTGCATGCTAAGACACCTAGTGATAAAGAGCAACCTAGTGGGGACTCCTTGACGGAGAGTGCCCATAGTGTGTGTGACCCAAGTCCAGTTAGGCCAGAGAGCCCTGTATGGAACCAACGTTGCTAGAATGGGGTCCGGAGGAGGATGTTCGAATGTTGGAATTCGAGCTGGATCCCATTGAGCATTACAATAGACCACAAAGGTGTAGAGCCTTGTGGACAAAGTTCCACTCAAATCGGCTTGACAACCTTGACGAGGGCTGGAAATTGGCCTCAAAAAGGTTTGGCATGCGCCCTACCACCGCAAAGCTAAATAAAATTCAGTTGTGGTATGGCCCCAGCATAGCAGATCAAATCGCCAGAGACAATCCCAACTAGCCAGAAAAGATGGCCTTTGCACTCAAGCATATTTCTGAGCCATGGGATCTTAGTGACAATAACCCAAAGAGGCCAGTTTCGAATGAACCTCACCAGTGATGGGAGGAAATTTCAAAACTTTTTTTTCTTCATGCGCCTCCCCATTGCCTGGGGACATGTCAAAAAGGGCGCAAATTCACCGCACGGAGAAGGAACAGCACCATGCTCACAACCAGGACTGGTTTGCTCATGCATAGTAGCTCAATGAGTAGAGACCCCACAGAGATCATCGGGAGCAGAAAGCTCCTCAATGCAAAAGGGATAAGCTGTTAAATCCCAATAAATACAAGCAAAAGCAGGGAAGGAAATATAAGTGCAGGGCTGAGGTCCATCAATTCCTTCATATAGGTGGCAGTCAAAAGGTGCAGCGTGTTGAGTCCATCAACTTGGCAGACGAGTTGGACCCAGCGATATTGTCCAAGGTATTCAAGTAGCTTGAGAAAGCGCTGGCAAACACAGCACCCCATAGAGTGGAGTTAACTCAGAAAGCAACAACATGGGCGGATGGGTTGAGTAGTGATGATAGTGGGGTGAATCGTGCCACCAAATTTGGCGAACCGCAACCTTCGAAGAAAGCCAAGCAGCCCGAGAAAGTAAAGGAAAAACAAATAGGTGTTAAACATACCATTTAGCCCTGGATTTAGTCACTTAGCCCTGGTACGTCCGGACAGGCTGGTGATTAACCCTGGAATATGTAAGTGATGGAATTCATTGACCGGGCTGTGTGTGATGCCATGATAGGTTACGATCAAATTAGTGTACCAGGACTGGTCTTCTCATGCTACGCAGCCATATGGCTGGTGTAGGGAGATGGCATGAGGATTTGCAAGCCACGGCTGATGACATGTTGAGGCTCCTATCTATCTGGGGTCACAAAAAAGGGGAATGTTTTGGTGAGTAGGTTCTGAGGGATTCCAGTGATCTGGTGTAAGATTGGTTGGATAGTTGACAAGGACAACGCAAGCGATCTGTATGTTTTAAGGACAGCTTCAAAGCCATTGTGTGTACTGAACTTTTATAAAGTTCAAGGGGTATGAATCATGATGTTTAAATGGAATGGACCAGGATGTTTATATGTCCTGCAGTGTTGACGCGCTGCAACATCATGAGGTCCATGAGGACGATCTGCCCAAGCTGATGATACGTAACTCTAAGGCAGTGATTTTCGAAGACAAGGGCGATCACTAATCGATATAACTATGCCTCCGACTGGCCTTATGATAGTAAGCAAAGATGGATCAACGAAATATCTAAAAACAGAAAGCTGGTTCATTTTAAGTCTGTGGCCACATGCGCATGGACAACACGCTGAAATTAAGCACATGGATTCATGTATTCAAAGGTGGGGAGGGCTGTCAGAATGAGCCATAAGTCAGACGGTCTGGCCCTGCCCTCCGAAATGCTCCTTGGGGGCTTGTACTCCTTGCTATGCATATGCAAACTACTGAACAAGCTGCTCGAAGTCCGTCGCCCCTCGAGGGCCACAGCAACGGATGGCACCATGCTGATCATATTGTGGCCGCACGCTGAAATGACTAGAGAGAGATATTGGATATCAAAGGAGATCAATTACATGATTCAAAGTCACAACAGGATCATGCCGGTGATGAGGGCCCTTTGCCCCTAAATCCTCCTGAAAGAATGCAGTGATTCCACTCCCAAAAGGCCCAAAAGGTGAGGAGGGGTCCGCCTGCCCCTCTGGCGAGGTGTTGGCAGGTGTCCGTCAAGGTCACCCTGGACCGTTGGGTGACCATACACTGAAGCTTACCCTGAATTTGTCAGCCTCACAGGCTGACATGGGTCAATAGGTGCCATACGGCGTTCCTTGATCTGACACATGTGCGTCGGTGACCCCACACGTGTCAACGGGAGTACTGACGCGCGTACGAGGCGTTTGCATACCTTGTGCAATGCGTCCAGGGCTGCCATGCGTAGTAATGCATCATGGCAACCTTGGACGCCATACGAGCCCCCGGATTCTGACCCCTGACCCCCGACTGACCCGTTTTAAGGCTGGCAGTGCCTTGCCCGCCTGCGAGCCGTTTTGCACATGGCGTTGGAGAGCGAGGAAGGGATTTGCTATTGCAAGAGACCATGGCATTCGTCGGAGCCACAGTCGTGCCAGTATAGGGTGTTGACATGGAGGAGGTAGGCCAGCAAGCAAATGGAGCACCTGGGTGGGAACCGTGCATCCTTGGAGTCCCTCGCGAGATCCAACAGTAGTTGCAATATAGAATCGTCGGAAGCTCTTGGCGTTCCGCGGGACTGGATGGTGGCGGAAGGAATTGAGTCCTTATGTGGTGGTTAAGGTTGAGTTTTGACTGGACATGGAGATGGAGAATCATGAGGGGAAGAGTGCCTCTCAAGTTGGGAATCGAGGCATTCATTGTTTGTGCAATTCTGACGCGTCGGTGGAGCTTTGGGCTTCACCAGAACGTGCGCATTTGCTATGGATTACCATGAGCAATGTTGCGTGGAGATAAGTGGAGCGTGACGCTCGATTTCACCAAGCCCACCCATATGCATGGAGAAATGAGTGCCCTGCCCTTCATCCCTCTGAGGGACAGGGCGGAGCCCCATTCAGTTTCATGTTGTGAAGCGAAGACATGAGTTGGGAGGTGCTAGCCGCCTCCCCCACAAAGGCATGGATCTGTTTCCATGGCTCGTTTCCACTTGTCGATTATGACGAAGGGGGTTGGCTGTCGGATGCCATGACAGCTTTAGAAGAGCATGAAGAGGTGGCGAGTGCTGCAGAAGAGGAGCGAGCAAGGATTCCAAAGAATTGGGCATTGTATTATCGAGAAGCGGTGAACGTGCAAGTGGCAAGGGGGGTGGAACCCCAGCTGGCGCATCGGCTGGAGGCGAAGCGCCTTGGATGGGCATGGAGGCGGCAGCCGGGTGATTCCAACGATTATAGGATGCCTGGCTGCCGGGCATGTACGACGGATGGGGCGTGCACCATGTGCGCCTTCGCGGGAGCACGTGGTGAGACGGCGGAGTTGCTGCTATCGGTGATAAAGTGGTGGTCGGACCAGGATGAGAGGGAGACATGGGGTGATCCCATGTGGGAAACACGCTAGTTTGTGAGGTACGGATTTCTTGATTCGGTGGCTGATCCGGACGCCCTCCCCACCAGTGAATGTTGTCATGGCAGACGAGGATGATGAGGCTGGGGATGCGGAATCCCAAACTAGTGCTAACGGTGAAGAAAGTGTGCATGAGGAAGGGTGGAGCGATACAAAAGCTGACGGGGGGTATGAAGAGGTTGACATGGAGGAAGGCGCTTCAAAGGGCAGCATCTGTAGGGGCGTGCATAATGATGACACAGAGGAAGAAGGGGATGGAGGATGGCTGGTCATAATGAGAGGTTAGTAGTGGTCTCTGAATGGGAAAGTGAATTCTGGTGATGAGCGCTGCAATATAACCTGCCTGGATGGTTTGTGAATGGCTGGTGAGGCAGTGATTCTCCCAGCCTGTATGACACGGATGCAATAAGTGGAATCTATGGCAGATATAAGGAAGCAGCGTATTTGATTAAATAATCCATATAAATGGTTGTGATGAACTGTCTAAAAACTTTTGGAATAAGGAAAAGGGTCTGGAAAGTTCTGGAAGGTTCTTGGATGATATGACAGCTTGGGGATCAACGATTTGATAGGGGCGGATCAAGGAAGGTTCTAGAGGGATCAGGAAGGGGCGTTTAGTCTATAAATAGCAGAGGGGCTATTGCCATTGTGTTCTAGCCCCTGGTGACCTGGCGCGCCTTGCACCACAAGGTGCTTGATGGCAGACGAGTGTTGAAACGTTGTAGGATACGGATCCGCGTTTAAGAACATTCGGTAGCCGTCAATTCTGTGTGTGCGCTCAAACCGTTGGGCTGCAATCGAATCCACAAGTTGTGAATCGTTGTGCAAATCTGCCCCTCGAAGCGGCAAGGGATCCCTTCTTCTCTTTAGAAAGCTATTTCAAGGGCTAAACCTGGCTGGCAAGAAGGATCGCCATAGCATACCACATGCTATCGCATAGCACTGGCCATGGTAAGTTGCATGCTGTGAATTCACAGCCGTGCTCCTCATAGACACCATTGACAAGATTCGTGTGGTTCCCGTTCGCTTCCATTGGTATAGTAGTACGAATTACATCATGGGAGAAGGGCAGACCTGCGATAGGGCAATGTAACTGCGTTGAAAAGCAAAAGCGGCGCTCTAAGCGCAAATACAACCACACCGGATGTCAGAATATATACAGACAATGTGCTAGTGACTTTAGGTAGCGTACATAACCAAGGTACCAGCCCGAAGGACTGGCTGGGTGTCTTTATCAACAACAACTAGTTGCAAAAGCTCTGGGGTGTTAAAGGTGGTTTCTTTCTAACTTTATTCTGTTTGAACCTGTGTGTGCGCAGTCCTATACTTGCTGCGCGGCTTGCAAAACTGTCTCAAAGGGTGTACAATCGGTGTTGTCAGATTCTGCTATTGCTTATGCACGGTGAGACCTTGCAACTGGCTGGGATAGGTAGGGAACTCGCCCATGTAAAAGGGCAGCTCAGTTGCCTGTGGAACTTGGAAAGAAATTGGCGAGCACAGGGCCAAGAAAGGTTTGGCCAAATTATTGAACAAGTCTCCCCGGCCTCAAGGGTGATTGCAAGACCTGTCTATAGTCCTGCCAACTTTCAATTGGTTTGTGCCATCTTTGTCAGTCTATTTATAGGCTGTGCATTGTCCATCAGCTGTTTGTGTATGGGAATTTGGGTTGGACACAAACTGTAAAGAGAGTCCCTTAACTCTGGCCGTGACTCATCAGCCGCCCAAGGCAGTCACAAAAATGGCTATGGAACATAGGTGAAATCCCTATTGTAGCTCCGCTGGAGCCACTTCGCACATCTTGTGTCCATCACCATGCAGAAGTGGGCGATTCTGCAAGACATAACAATGTTGTTTTTATTGGATCGGCAGGAACTCTAGGCAGTCCCATTCCTCGCAAGAGGAGAGAGACATATGCACTCTTAAAAGGATAGGAGGAAGCCTTGGAGA
Organism: Ostreobium quekettii; assembly: GCA_905146915.1. Lineage (NCBI taxonomy): Eukaryota > Viridiplantae > Chlorophyta > Ulvophyceae > Bryopsidales > Ostreobiaceae > Ostreobium > Ostreobium quekettii. The sequence goes on along the minus strand of CAJHUC010000619.1, from coordinate 13,604 downwards.
AAGTAGCCTTGGAAAAGGCATGGGCAGAAGCTGACGAGAAAGCCCAATTGCTTACAACATTGGGTAAGGAGGAGATGGCTGAGTACCTCAAATTCAAGGAGGCTCAGCATGCAAGTGCAGATCAGCATGCTCAGGCACCCCGCCAAAGGGAGAGTAGTGTAGGTCAGGAAACCCAGGAGATCAAGTATACCATGGGCAAACCTGACCCTACCTTCAAAAAGTAGAGAGAGCCGCTCAAGGTTCAAGAAACCCAGGGGATACAAAGAGTTCCTATCCCAAGGGTACATCCCCCATCCGTGCAGAACATCCATGGATGTTAGGATGCCCTAGGGACCTTTCATGATTGGTATGTGGGAGTGTATTATAAAGGATATTACTACCCGGTCAGAGGGAAGGCGCCCCATAGGGCCTTTGTAACCTTAGATGCACTCTGCAGAATACCTGCACAATTGTGACCCACTTTTGAGTTGCAACAAAAAGCATTGGAGATACACGTGCCGGATATTTAAAAAGCAGCCACTGAGTGGCATGCAGTCTAGTGGACAAGCATGAGGATTCCAAATGAGGGAGTTGGGCATGTACAAGCTATTTCTAGAGTGCCAATCCTGGAGGCACCTCAGGCAGTGCAAGTACTTGCCTAACCCTTCACAATGGGAAGGCCAGGATCTGAAACAATGCAGCCACAGCCCCATACGACGCGGCAAAAGATCAAGAGGCTGCAGGCTCTATCTCCAATTGTTCTTGAACAGCAGTTGTAGGCTACACAACAGCAACCATTTTTCCTTGAACAACAGCAGCCACCAAGAGCACTTTCTGGATCATAGTTTTAGTAGCCTTTCCAGGCACCTCTATAGCTATACATGGCACAACAGTCATCAATGCTCCAATATCAGCAACCATACTTGCAGCCCGTTCAACCACTATTGCCAGCTCCTATGGGACTAGTTCAGTAGAAGGCAAGTGTACCAAGGCTGGTGCAGCAGGTGGGACCATCGCAACTAGGATATGGCCAAGAGCAGTCTATGATGGCGCGAAGACAACCAGCAGGTCCTTCCCAACAGTATGGTGATCCTACCATATTCCAGCAACCAATAGAGCTAAAATAGGAGGAACTACTATTGGGATTTCAAGAAGGACCAACTACATGTAGGCACGTGTGCCACCGTAGGAGAAGCATGTTGTTTCCATTGCAATAGGACTCCATATGATAGCGAATGGACCACCACCGCCGCCAGAAGCCTACGACCCCAGGGGACCAGGGTACATGGGTTTAGGTCGGGTGTATCTAACAACAACACAGGAAGTGCCATTTGCTTCTGTGTACATGCATCCTGAGAGGGAATCGCAGGTGAGTATATTAAAGATGAATAGTCAAGGCATTAAACCTCCAAAGTGTAATAAAGACAAGCAAGCTTTGATTAAATGGTTGCAAGAAATCATTATATATATCAAAACTACTGTTGCACCCTGGAGCCAGTGGGGATGGATAGCATTGAATATTCTTGAAGAGTTAGTGAAGCATAACCTACTTGCACAACTAAGACACTTGTGGGGAGTTACAATAGATGCAGAAGTGCTCTCGCAGCCAAACTTTCAGTTGTCATGGAAATAGTTTAAATATGGCATGGAGACACTTTACGATCACAAATGCTTAGACTTTGAGATTAGGTCTGAGATAGCAGCCTTTACAAAGGCCGGAACCTCTGATCCCGATACTATCAAATGCATGCAACTACTTAAACAAATGTTTCTCAAGTGCAAGAAGGGCATGGATGACTTCTCCAAGCTGCACGTATTATACATAGGACTATATCTTGATATCAAATGAAAATGCTTGTTAAACAAAGACGATGAGCAGTGGTCCACATACGCAAGCCTGAGGGCTCACTTATATAAAGTAGAACCAACATATGATCAGAAATACAAGTCGTGTGGCTCACCTCTTTTGAGCAACCACAATGGCAAAGGTAATACAAGCAATAACCTAAGACCAAATAAAGTCATCTGAAAGCACCATGCTTTAAGGGTTGACAACAGGGGTTAACCCATTGTCCATACGAAATTGAAAGTTTGTGAAGGGCAGGTCCGCAAGGTTCACAGTACTGATATTCAGGGGGGACACCAGTGCCATGAGGATCGTGAGTTTGAGCCCATCGAGGCCATCCATGACCCCATGGAGGGACAAGTTGTTACGAGTCAGTCACAACTACAGGACTCAATAGTGGAGGTGGTGAAGAGAGTTGGAAGGTGCTTTCGCTATTTCAAGCCCTTCTCCATTGGACACCTCTCGGACGGTTCCTGCCCCGGGCATGGCAAATTGCCACCCATGAAGGTGAGCGCTAGAGGTGGCCACTCAAAGGTGCCATCCGGTCCGTTAATCCGGTTCGTTAATTTTTATCAGCTGTCCGTTAAATTTCGTTAAAGAAAAAGGGAGAAAAATTCAGAAAAAACAAAAAAATTGAAAAAATCGAAAAAAACCCAAAAAATCACAACAACTGCGGCTAGTTGAAAATCTAGTGTGCATAGGTTATAAAATACAAACATACTCTCTAATAGCGAATTCCATAAACTATAAGTATGACTAAAACCCAGAAATTCCCAAAAAATCTAAAAATCCGCTAATTTTTGGTTAATTTTTATCTTTTTACGTTATTTTCCGTTAATTAAAGGAAAATTAACGGAAATTAACCTCTGTCCGCTATTAACAGATCCGGGTGGCCACCTCTAGTGAGTGCCCCACTATCAGTGAAATGCAATGATACTGAAAATATTGTGCACGCAATCAGCGCAAAAGTGTGGAAAGATAATGTGAGCAATACATTACTCAAGATACAACTAGTGAATAACCGTCACACAGTTGCACTTGTGGCTCCTATGCCCAAAGTGTGTACCGTGACGCATTCTGTTGGTGAGTCACAGGGGTTGAACCCCATGAGTCATTATGACTCCGCAACCTGTGAGGGTCCGCATCTTCCATCACACCATTCTGATCGCATGCTCAGTACGGTACACTTTAAGCACATCTAGTCATTGATGTCACACCAACTTACTTTGGATACTTGTGCAAATCCAAATGGAGACAATGCCCTCTGCAAGCGATTTTCTCAACTACATATAGCTTCTTATTAAAACCCCTGCAGAATGAATTCGTTTGGATTAATCCACTATTTAAGAAAAGCAACCTTCTTCCATTCTTAGAACATTACTTTACTAAGCGCGACAAAGCTCCTATGAAAACTGGAGCTTGTATTTTACTTCCAGCGTGGCGTTGTTTTACCGAACACCCATGATTGTGTGAGCTATGCACACTTGTGCATTACCCCAAGGGTACTAATTAGTACAGTTTATAAGTTGTTTATACAGCCAAACACAGACCAAACTAGTTGTGTAGCAATGGTAGGCATCCCTTGGCATATAAATATAAATTATGAACCCCCAGAGGGAACAACGGGACACTGCATCCAAGGTGTCTCTATGGATGAACCTTATTTAACTTTTGTAGACCAAGTTCGCCACTAGTTTGCATTCGTTCTCTTTGATATTGGTGTGATGGGAACTGCATATATTAATCCAACTTATTGCCATCAATTGGGCTTAATGTCTAAGTAGTCACATTTGGTTTCTAATTGATAGTTACGTCAATTGCACCGATTATAGTAGCTTGCTCATGCCACTCGTCATGTTGTGGATTCTACAAAGTTTTCCATACCCCTGAGTGCTATCCCTGATTCTCACGAAGTAGAAGTTCTCCTCATAGACGGGTCCTCACTCCCTTCCTTGGGAGTTGTGGATGTTTCTTTGGCGCTTCAAGGCTATAAGGATATTGTCCGTTGTGTCGTGATTGACCTTTCCGATGACCATGATATCATTCTCTGTGACAATTGGCTCTACGAACATACCGGTGTCATTGATTATCATCGTGGTCATATCTGTGTTGTATCTCGCGGTCATGAGATTATGCTTTGCAGTACTTTGAAAGCTCTTGCCTCTCCATAGCCCATGATGGGTATCCCTTCCTCCCATTCCGTTGTTTGCCTTTTGGGCCATTTGTGTTCTCTTGTCTACACTCAGCGTGCCTACCAACGGGGTTCTCCTCTCCACTTAGTTTTAGTTCACCGGGTTGGCGATCTCCCTGAGGGGGATGCACCAGGCCCTTCAGCCATCGCATGCCCTTCGGCCATTGCAAGTCACTCAGCAAATGCAAGCTATAAGACCACTTCTTATATGGTAGACCCTGCTAAGATCTCTACACTTCTGGAGGAGTATAAAGACCTTTTTCTTAATGAACTACCTGTAGGACTTCCTTAAGATCGGGGGGTCGCTTTGACCATACCCCTAGAGGAAGGTACCAAACCGGTGAAGCGACCAGCTTTCTAGTACAATTCTAAAGAAATGGACAATATTAAAGAGCAAATAGATTATCTACTACAATAGGATCTTATTACCAAAAACAGTAGCTCTTTTGGGGCTCTGATACTTTTTGTACCAAAGCTAGATGGCAGCCTCCGGATCTGTATTGATTACAAGGAATTGAATAAGGCCACCATCAAAAACAAGTGGCTTATACCAAGGATGGATACTCTATTAAATCAATTGTAGGGGACCAAAGTATTTTCGGTTATTGACTTGCAACAAGGGTATTATCAACTCCATATCAATAAGGCCGATTGTGCTAAAATAGCATTTGTAACCCCATTGGGATTATACGAGCTCAAGGTTCTTCCCTTTGGACTCGCAAATGCACCAACAATATCTCAGAAGATGGTGCACGATATATTTGGTGATCAGATTGGCAAACACGTCTTGGTGTATTTGGACGATATACTTATGTTTAGCCAAAGTGTTGAGGAGCATTTACAACACCTTAAACAATTACTAGAGGTGTTACGGCAACAGAAATTGTATTGCTGGTTACATAAGCGCCAATTCAATAAGGAGGTGATTTCCTACTTGGGACATATTGTACCTTAAGAAGGCATTCGGCCAGACCCAGAAGGGATTGAGAAATTGGAGAACTGCCCTATACCACAGTGCGCAAAGCACATTTAGTAGTTTCCCGGACTGGCAAAATACTTTCGAAAGTTCATTCAAGGCTATTCAAAGATAGTCACTCCCTTGGCTGACTTCACCAAGAAGAATGGCAAATGGGAGTGGACCGCAAACACTTAGTGTCAATCGACATTCGAGCATATAAAAGAGTGTTCAACGATAGTTCCTTTGCTGAAAATGCCACATCCCTACAGGCTGTTTGAGCTCATTGCCGATGTATCCCAAACTATTGTGGGAGCAATACTTATGCAAGATAATTATCCAGTTTGTTACGCAAGCAGAAAATTCCTCCCGGTGGAGTTGAACTACAGCATAATAGAGGTGGCCACTCAAAGGTGCCATCCGGTCCGTTAAATCCGGCTCGTTAATTTTTATCAGCTGTCCGTTAAATTTCGTTAAAGAAAAAGGTAGAAAAATTCAGAAAAAACGAAAAAAATCAAAAAATCGAAAAAAATCGAAAAAAACCCAAAAAATCACAACAACTGCGGCTAGTTAAAAATCTAGTATGTATAGGTTGAAATAAAATACAAACATACTCTCTAATAGCGAATTCCATAAACTATAAATATGACTAAAACCCAAAAATCCCCAAAAATCCAAAAATCCGCTAATTTTTGGTTAATTTTTGTCTTTTTTCGTTATTTTCCATTAATTAACGGAAAATTAACGGAAATTAACCTCTGTCTGCTATTAACGGATCCGGGTGGCCACCTCTACAGTATAATAGACCAGAAGGCATTAGCTTCCGTGTATGCCACCCAGCTATGGAGATGTTAACTAGAGAGTACATGCTTCAAACTGGTGATGGATCATTGCCCATTGACTTATTTAAAGTCACAGCCACAACTGAGCAGACGGCAAGCCAGATGGTTAGAAATATTGCAGTAGTTTGACTTTGACTGGGAATATCGCCTAGGGAGAAAGAATGTGGCCGCCCCACTCTCTCGCAATCCTCCAATACCTGGTGAGCAGAAAGCTAGGAGGAAAAGTCAACTAGCTATATGTGGTTGAAGGGCATTACGCAAGCGGGGCAAAGAGAAAAAGTCAAAAAGGATGGTAGATGTAGAGGATTTAGCCTCAAGGATCTATCAGGCTTATTGCCAAAGCCCCCAGTTTGAGTCTATGAAACAACAACAGGAATTGCGTTATACAAACGGCCTCTAGTTGAGAGGTGAGCAGGTACATATACTAGCAAGCCAAAAGAATGAAATCTGCCAGTCGGCTCATGACCATCCAAGTGCGGGACACTTTGGTCAAGCCGAAACCCTGGACTTGGTCTAGCGGTATTACTGGTAGCGAGGAATGCAATGAGAGGTGCAACTATATGTTGACACCTGCCTGGTTTGTCAATAGGCAAAATATTCTCATGCACAAAAACACAACTTGTTATAGCCATTGGGCATTCTTGACGAACCATAGACTCAATTGTCTATGGATTCCAATATGCAACTGCCAAAAACAAAGGGTGGTCATGACGCTATCATCATGTTCGTTGATATATTGACCAAGATGGTGCGCATTGCGGCCACTACTACTGAAGTCTCCACAAAAGGAGCAACAGGCCTATTGGTGCAATATGTGATCAAACGCCATGGTCTCCCCTCCACAATAGTGTCTGACAGAAATATTCGGTTCACTTCCAGGTTTTACCGGTACCTGGTTGAGAGGTAGAAAATATACCTCAACATGGGCATTGCATACCATCCACAAATGAATGACCAGACTAGAGGTGGCCACCCGAATCCGCTAATAGCGGACAGAGGTTAATTTCCGTTAATTTTCCGTTAATTAACGGAAAATAACGAAAAAAGACAAAAAATAACCAAAAATTAGCGGATTTTTGGATTTTTTGGGGATTCTTGGGTTTTTTTCATACTTATAGTTTATGGAATTCGCTATTAGAGAGTATGTTTGTATTTTATTTTAACCTATGCATACTAGATTTTCAACTAGCCGCAGTTGTTGTGATTTTTTGGGTTTTTTTCGATTTTTTTGGATTTTTTTCGTTTTTTCTGAATTTTTCTCCCTTTTTCTTTCACGAAATTTAACGGACAGCTGATAAAAATTAACGAACTGGATTTAACGGACCTGATGGCACCCTTGAGTGGCCACCTCTAGACCAGACTGAAGTTATGAATCGGGTTCTGGAGGATTACCTATGCAATTATAAGCATGCCAATCAAGATGTGTGGGATGAACTGATAGCCATAGCCGAGTTTGCAATGAACAACTTGAAAAACAGTGCAACCCAAGAGACCCTATTCTACTTGAACTATGGCTGACACCCAAGGAGTCCCTTAGCTCTTGAGACGCAAACCCGGAAACCGCTGAAAGGCTATGACAATCAGAATGCTCGCGGCTTGGTAGTGGCGATTGATAAAGCACAACAGCCTCACTTAAGGCATACCGGTACACCCTTTTGTGGAGGGCTTATGTAAGGGGCGGCGGCTTGATGCAGAAATTCTCACCAACCGGGGCACGGCCCATTCTATCCCGTTCGACTCGGGAGCTGGCGGTAAGACGCGGAGAGTGGGAATGGCAACTTTGTTTATTACATTGGTATTGTTTGGCTTCGTATTTATAGCTACCCAAGGGTGGCAACTAGGCAACCAAATGGCTGCTGCCAGAATGTTCTAGTGCTGTTCAAATTTGTACGCTTGCCTATTCATCTACTTGCCCTATATTCGCCTCATGGCTGACTCAACTAGCCTGCCCTATATGTGGTGCACTTCCAGCCCTATGTCCTATCTTGACTCACCCCAATGGTCCGGTGGGCCCGTCCCTTTCATAGCTTACTATGTTGACAAACATGGCACTCCCTTTCCAGTACTTTCCTTCTTGTTTACGGTATTGGAAATACCACAAGCCGTCGCTTCTAATATGCACCACTCTTTCTTAAGTCCCGACCCTTGTTTCTTTATTATACAAAGCTCCCTTGAAGGTTTATATTGTACAATATGTGGTGATTTTCTCTTAAGCTAGTTTTCCTATTATGCAATGTTCCCAACCAGTTTGTAAAATACCTCGTAGCTTGAGTCCCCCTTACACCCTTCCCCCCTAGCAGCAGAACGTCCCGTGAGTGGTGTCTCTACCTCCTGCTATTGGATGCCACCACGGGGAAGTGCGGCGATCGCTTCTATTCCGTTTTCTGCCCTTGCCACCTGGTCTGATGGGTCAGGTGTGACATGAACTTGGTTGATGTCTTGACCGTGTATTGATGCATCTATTCTTGCCGGTTTGATTCGTCACTTCAGTAGTGCAACGCCTCGCCATATTCTTTTTCTTGCACGATGCTTCCTCAAGTCATTCTACACATGCCTCATGATGGTCCAGGCTCGGCTCAACTCCAGTTGGTCTTCATACCCACTGCATCCTTGCAGCTCCTTGGTGTCGTCCAGTCCCTCATTCTTTATGGTCATTTTGGTCTTCGGAGGATGCGGTTCCTCTTTTCCTTCTCTTGCAATTATTGAGTCATCAGAGTCATCAAAGCTTCGGTCTATCTCTATAATCCTTCTCACTCCACTTTCGCAGTTGGTACAATAAGTCGTCAAGTCGTCAGGGTCATCAGAGGCGTCCAAATCCTGGCCCGTCTTCATTTTTCTCCTAGCCTTGTCTTCGTTGTTAAGGCAGCGGGTTGCTGGATTGTCAGGGTCATCAATGGCACTCTGGCAAGGGATACGGTCATCCAGTTCCTCGATATAGTTCATCCAAAGTGGTTGATAGTCACTGTAGTCTTTTGCACTTTTATTGCTATCTCTAGTTAGCGCAGGTATTCTTCACGATATTCTTCATCCTCGATGTTGTACGGCTTGAGCAGATTGTACATCCAGCCTTCGTAGCATGGCTCAAATAGCTCCCTTGCTAATGTTGGTTTATACATTTCATCGAGAAGTATGCAGTCTTCCTTTTCCAGTATTTTGTAGGCATCTCCAACACTGGGCACCCTTCGTAGTCAACGATCATCATCATGTCGTCATTGTTCTCCACCATTCCATCATAGTAGGAAATGGCAGCGGGTTTGAGCTTGGTCTTCCCTTGCATGCTTACACGTTGTTCCTGCCCCTCTTGCCAAGCGTTGTGTGAACTGAGCGCACCCTTAAGTTCTTGTCTTCCCTCTTGACAAACTTGATAGTAGCTCCCCTTGGCAGATTTGCAAATAGTCTCACTGCCACCGAAGACACGATTGTTTGATGACTTACCCCGTTCTGGCTTGAACCATTGTAGTGCCAAAGGTGGAAAGATAGCCGCCATTCGTGCGACTGCCCTCCATTGCACTATCCTCCTTTTTGGTGCGCTGGTCATCGCGGTTGTTGGTGCAGCCTTGCAACTTCCATCTTGATCCCACCATGTGTTTCTTGTCCAGAACTTGTGGTTTGTTGCCTTGTCGCTATCTCCCATTGCCACATCAACACCCCTCACTTCCAGGGTAGTCTTTTGTTTGAGGGCATTCAGTAAATGCTCTGGTAGTTGTTGCACTTGATTTGCTCCTGCTGCTTTAGTATCTTGTACACTCAGTTGTATGTTGCATCCTTCTAGAAGTCTCGTGTACTCTCTCCAGCTGTAGGATACTAGAAGCCGACTCATTTTGCAAACGACTTCCTGCTGCTGTGCCAGCTTGTCATCATTTAGTAACTCGCTGTTGAGCTTTGGTCTCCCTTTTGGTGTTAACCTTGATCGTGTCTTGTCACTCACAGCCTCAGAAAACTCTTGTAGCAGCATCGTCTGGATGTGGCTAATTTGTGTGGCTCTTGTGGGTGTTTCTTCATCTGCACTATGCACATTGGCTGCCTGAGTTCCTTCTCCTTTCTTCAAAACTGGGGGTAGACATGTTTTGGGTGATCTCGTCGTGCTGATTTTCTTGGTGTTCTTGTTGATATCCCTAATTCCATACAATGTCCAGATTCTGATCCCGCCCTTGATTTGCAACGTATTGGCCGCCTAGTTGATCTTGGGGTTGAAACTTTGCAGCCATGGCATCCCAAGGATTGCATCGTGTTGTCTGAGCTTCACGACTTGGAATGTAGGCTGGCACCTAAATTTGTCGATTTGCAGCTCATAGGAGCCCACTTGTCGTTTGGGCTCATGTCACAGTGACCCATCTGCCATATGCAACGTTTGCGTCTTGTCACTCTCTTTTCAGTAGATGCCATTCTTCTTGCAAAAATCTTGATTAATAAGGTATTTTGTAGCGCCACTGATCACCAACACTCGTAGACCCGACCGCCCAATGTTCCCTCGAACTAGAGCAGATTGCTTGGTCATTGCCATTTCTTGTTTATTATAAGCTTGCAGCTGTCGGCTCTATCTTCCATATCTTGGGTGTTTTGTCGAGCTTCTCTCTTCACTCGTGCCTCATTCCATTGTTTGTAACAAGAGGCTATCTGGCCGTATTCTTCCCAATTATGTGGCCTCCCATACAAGTCCATCTTGTTCACCGTTGTCCACCAACGTGCTTGTCTTCCACGCCAGCTTTTCAATTCATTCTCCACAACCTCGTCTTCCCGTAACTTCTCCAAAGGCTCCCTTTCCCGTCTTGTACACTTCCAGCCTCCATCTTTGCGATGCTCTCTCACCCTTTTCTGTTGCTTGTTTTGTTCTTCCCGCCACCCAGTGGCACACTTATCCAATTAGACGTGGCTGCCCAGCTCTTTTTCTATTATTTTACTTCTGTAACTTTTTTGAACTCAAACAATTTGTCCATCGATTTTCCATCACTTTGCCGGGGCCAACTTTCCATAGCCATTCATGCCATGTCAACTTTCAATTTTTTGGCTCTCGAGCTGTCCGTCAAGTGGGTGTTTGCAGCCAACGGTTTCTGTAAAAGCGCTTTTTTTCCTGCTGCCTTTTCTGGCATTCTGTTGCCATCCATCAGGGACTTTGAGATTCTGGTAGTGTTCCATTGGTCAGCGGCAGTTTCTGATAGAGGCAATTTTTGCCAAGTAGATTTTTTCTCTGTGTCCAGCAACCTTTGCCTCCAGATTTGGGCCACAACACTGACATAACGAACTCCAATATTTCAACATGTTTAAACAACGCATGTCTACCTATTTGCCATCCACGCCATCATAAATAAGTATGTATGGATAAATAAATATACATAAATGCTGCCTCGGCTGGTACTCCTTGCCAGATAGGGAATGCAACCCGTTGTTCTTTCCCAGCCATCCCTTGCAAACGCTAGACTACTGTTATTAATAGTAGAGGTGGCCACCCGGATCCGTTAATAGCGGACAGAGGTTAATTTCCGTTAATTTTCCGTTAATTAACGGAAAATAACGAAAAAAGATAAAAATTAACCAAAAATTAACGGATTTTTGGATTTTTTGGGGATTTTTGGGTTTTAGTCATACTTATAGTTTATGGAATTCGCTGTTAGAGAGTATGTTTGTATTTTATTTCAACCTATGCATACTAGATTTTCAACTAGCCGCAGTTGTTGTGATTTTTTGGGGTTTTTTCGATTTTTTTGGATTTTTTTTGTTTTTTCTGAATTTTTCTCCCTTTTTCTTTAACGAAATTTAACGGACAGCTGATAAAAATTAACGAGCCGGACTTAACGGACCGGATGGCATCTTTGAGTGGCCACCTCTAATTAACAGGCGATCCTCTACTGCTTTTTCCCGGTCAACCCACGGCCGGTACTCCTTGCTAGACTGGAGGCACAACCCACCACGTGCTAGAGCACACATGAACACCTGCCAACACCCATAGTCCTAAGATGATCGCCCACTGCGGTAATGAATGGCTAGTAATCCTTTGCCAAATGGACACATTCACTCGCAATAACTATAAACAAATTTGTTATGGTACGTCATGTGATGCCTTGGACTTTGATGTGGTCTTCGATGGCGTCTTAGACGCTAGCTTCCTGCACCCAGTTGGACGCCTCGATATTCTGGTGCATGCTCCTATGCTCCCTCTATGCTTCTTTTTCCCTGCGCGGTGGTCTTCCCACCCTTGGCGTTGCATGTACCATCCCACCAATGACCCTCTGCAACCAGGAACAAGCTTTCGTGCAAAATGTTGGTAAGGGGGTCACGGAAAACAACAAAACGTGCATTTTGCGCACAGACGGAATGGAAGAAAAAAGCCACAACAACAAACCTGCGCACAAACAGGCCATTTTTGGGTCACCCAACGCACAGGGAAACCGCGATGTTGCGCACAAACAAAATCAAGTTGGTGCTGGCCAAGGACACCCACAACCACCTCACAATTAATCCATGTGACCCACAAGTCGTGGGTGCCACATGGCCTTTGCGGCAACGATTACAATTGGTGTTACACGCAAAGGAAATTACAAGTTGCTAGGTCTAGAAATGGCCCCTCCCACGTCTAGCACATTTCATCCCAACGCTCCAGCTCTGCTAAGAGACGCCGTTTGTACTGGGGGTGGATGTACCCCCTCCTAGCTCCACTGGCCTCCAACCAAACGTCACAAATGATGTTGTCGGAGGACACCTCCCCCTGTATTTGCCGCCCTTCCACCCAGCGCCCGTTAAGTTGGTCATCATCCGAGGCGTCAAAGCGGAGGGTCCCCAAGTTATAGGGGGGTTGGGGCTTAAACTCGCTCTCGTAATACACGACGGTGAACACTTTCACCGCCGCGGGCCCACACCCCTCTGTGGCCCTGGCCCCCTTGACAATGGCGACGTCAAAGCGCCGGCCCCATTCCTTGGCGTCGGCGTCGGACATGGCGATGGCCACCTGATGGCCGGCCTCTATGTCCCGCGCGGCGTCGAAGGGGATGTACTCTTTGTCGTTGGGGAGTGCGGAGAGGTGCCCGAATAGCAGGGGGCGCTCCCCGGGCGCCGGGCCTACGTCCCTGCAAATTGCACCAATGGCGGGATGGTGAAGGGCCCATGGCAAGGGAAGGGGGGGGGGGAATCATCGCGGGCGGATGGAGCGTTGCGCGCGGATGCGCGCGTACCTTGCGACGGGGGCAGGGACGCCGGAGGCGGTGGTGGGCGCGCTCCCGGCCGCAGCGGAGGGGGTAGCGAGTGAGGCGGGGGACAAGCTGTCCAGCCGCAGGGTGGCCCCCTCGTCGATGGCGAACGTGGGTCTGCCACTCCCGTCCAGCGGGAATGTGCACTCGTGCGAGGCAATGAAGGCCTCCCACCAGCGCACGGCCCCGGCCATCCGGCGGAGCTTGCGTTGTTTGATGTCCTCCGCGGCGGCGGGGTCCCCACACACGTCGAGTTGGCGCCTCCACCTGGCGAGCTTCACGAGGACCCTCTTCTTGACGTCCTCAAAGTCTTGAAGTGCGGCCCGTGGCTCCCACCGCAAGTCGGCAAACCTCGGGGCGGGTTTCCCTGGGACGAACACCGGCCACCCGCGGCCGTCGGGCGTGCCCACCCAGGGGCAGTCCTCGCTGTCGTGCTCGCGGGCGTACACGACGGGCACCCCCCCCTCCAAGACGAACTTGAACGAGTGGAAGCACCTGCCCAAAGGAGCACCCCGCAGTGAGGCACTGTCGAGTCGAGAGGGCATCACTGTGGCCGGCGCCGTCCGCGTAGGCACCAAGCCGCAGAAAGCGCACCGGAAAGTCAAACAAA
>CAJHUC010000618.1:0-42631 GCA_905146915.1 Ostreobium quekettii | reverse complement strand
TGGTGTGGGGGACACCCTGCCCAAGGTATGGTGAAATACCCCCAACCCACTTAACGATATTATATGATATGGGAATAGGTTGGGGTGGTCCTGCCTAGGTCCCCGTAAGGACCTAGGTGCCCGGCAAGGCGGGTCCGCAGCTCAAAGAGGGCAGGAGCCCCACACCAACAACCTTCACGTATCAATTGGTTTCGTAACCACCTGTGGGTGGCCCACTGCGCCAGCCCTAAAGCCTGCACCAGAAGCAAGCTCGGCCCTCCCCGGCCTCCTCCGCAATGGAGGCCAAGGATTTGGACTCGTCAACTCGAGAGGGCACCCCAACACCCCGAGAGGGGAGACCGACATCTGGGGTCGGTCAGCATGAAGGTGCAGCCCGTGAGGGCATAATGGAGGTTGAGCCAGTCCGAGAGGACCAATCTGGACCGTCGGCAAGCCAAGCGCTGGGGGAGACTGAAGACCAGCCCATGGCGGAAGCCAAGGCCAAAGAAAGCCAGGAAGAGGTGGCGACCGAGAAGATAGCTGCCCTACTACAAGACCCAGGAGTCATGGCCCTCCTGGAGAAGATGGCCATTGCCATAGTGGTCAGGGTGCAAGAAACCCACTACCGGGACACAGCAGCCTGAATCGCGCAGTTGGAGATTGCCGCGGCCTCCGCGAAGAAGGAAGTGAGGCAGCAGGAAATTGCCTTGAAAAAGGCTAAGGACAAGGGCCGAGAGGCTGATGTCGCCCGAGCTTTAGCGGAGGAGCACGTAGCTAGTCTTAGCAACCAGCTACACAAGCAAAAGGAGCATGCACGTGAAGCCGAGGAGTAGATTGTGAAGCAGCCCAAGCAACCCGAGAGGGTACCAAGTCCGACGGCGGCGAAGATGCCAATGATTCCAGAAGCTCAAGAGGCTGAGGATTGGAAGACCATCAGGCGGACAAGTGCAAAGCGCAAGAGCCCCACAGCAGGTGAGGCCTGGAGATGGCAGGCCGAGAGGGCAAGAGTTACGAACCTACGGGCTGATGTTGCAGGCCCTTTGGCCAATGATCCAAGCCCCGTGGCCAATATGCCAGGGCCGTCAGGTAGTGTTCCCATCAAACGGGTGAAGTCGCATAAAAACCCGAGCGATGGCGATCAGACCAGTGAAGAGTCGCTCACTGAGAGTGCCCGTGCAGTATGTGGGCGTAGTCTCAGCAGGCCGAGAGGTCCGGATTGGAGTCCGCGGAGACCGGCTCTGCCGGAGTGGGGACCGAATGAGGAAGAGCGGGTACTGGAATTTGAACCAGATGCCAACAATCCTTACAGCAGGCAACAGAAATGCCAAGCCATGGATGAGGTTCCATAGCGAACGGCTAAGCAACCTGGATGAGGGCTGGAAATTGGCCTCTGAAAGGTTTGGAATGAGATTGACCACCGCACAACTGGTGAGGATCCAGCGGTGGTATAGCCCTGGAATGGCGACTCAGATCGCCCTGGAAGATCCCAACTGGCCAAAAAACATGGCCTTTGCATTGAGGCACATTCCCGAGCCTTGGGATTTGAGCGACGGCAGCCCTGAGAGGCCAGACCTACAAGACCCCCACAAAAGATGGGAGAAAATTTCAGAATTGTCCATCTCATCCTGTGCATCCCTATTACCAGGAGATATGTCCACCAGAGCACAAGTGCACAGGATGGAGAAGGAGAGGAGACATACACGCAACCAAGATCGGTTTGCGCATGCCAAGCAGCTCGATGAGCAAAAAGCTCGTAGAGATCATCAACGCAGAGCACAAAAGGCTCTGCGTTGGGAGAGGGATAAA
Organism: Ostreobium quekettii; assembly: GCA_905146915.1. Taxonomy (NCBI): domain Eukaryota; kingdom Viridiplantae; phylum Chlorophyta; class Ulvophyceae; order Bryopsidales; family Ostreobiaceae; genus Ostreobium; species Ostreobium quekettii. Next base: position 40,846 of record CAJHUC010000618.1, on the reverse strand, counting down.
CAATTAAATCCCAAAAAATATGAGCAAAAGCAATCTTTGAAAAGACAATGGAGAGCTGATTTTTGTCGTCACTTCATGTCTGCAGGCGGAAGCCAGAATGCCCAATGGGTTGAACCAGTTGAAATTGTAGATGAACTGGATCTTGCTACTCAAGCCAAAGCCTTCGGGCAACTTGAGAAAGGGTCGACAAAACGAGCCCCCCGTGAGGAGGAAATGACTCAAATGAAACCCTGATGGGCTGATGAGTCAAGTAGTGGAGACAACGGGGTAAATCATCCTGCTCGTTTTGCACCATCTACTCAGCCTGAGAAGGCCCCAAGTCAGAAGGAGTCAAAACAGCCTGAGAAGGCGCCCAAGCCCAAAGCGGCAGCAAAGAAAGACACAGGTAAGATCCCTGACAAAGTTGTTAGGAGATCTGCACCTGCACCTTGTATCCGGAAGCAATCCAAATTCGGTGACTCTACTGGACATGACGAGGTTGTGTATGTTGGCTCAGCAGGCCCACCGGCCAGTCCTATTCCTCCGGAGCGGCAGGAAATTTTTGCCGTCATAAAAAGACAAGAGGAGGCACTGGAAAAGGCCAGAGCAAAGGCCGATAGACAAGCACAGTTGCTGGCCACCTTGAGAAGGGAAGAGTTTGCTGAATTCATGAAGTTCAAGGAATTTTAGCATACTCAGCAGCAACAGTAGTAGCAGCAGCGGTAGCAGTAGCAACAGCAACAACAACAGCCTCAACAACAGGCTCCGGCTTCCCCTCAAGGGGAGAGTAGCAGTAGTTAGGTTACCCAGGAGATCAAGTATACAATGGGTAAACCTGACACCGCCTATTAGAGGCAGTGACAACAATACCGGGTGATGTAATCCTGATGGGCAATAGCATGACCAATTCCCAGGATCCAAGTACCTGTGGTTCAAGACGTCCATGGATACTAAGACTCGATTGGTGCATTTCACAATGCCTACGGTGGTGTGTACTACAAGGGGTACTACCACCCTAGAGGCGGCGTAACACTATACCGTGCAGCAGTCCCATTGAATGCCCTGAGGAGGATACCCGCCTACCTACACCTCAATTTTGAGGCACAACAAAAGGCCTTGGAGATCCACATTCCAGATTTCCGAGAAGCAGCCACAGAGTGGCACGTAGTGCAGAGAACCGGGAAGAGGATACCCCACGAGGGAGACCCACAAGGACAAGCTGTCTCGAGAGTGCCGATCCCTCAGGCACCTCAGTCAGCGCCTATCACTACACGGCCTTATACAATAGGCCAAGCAAGACCAGCGGGGGAGCCACAGCCACATACGACACAACAGAAAATTGCGGCGCTGCATGCCATATCTCCATTCGGACAGCCAGGGCCGTCCTCTCAACCGCAGCCACAAATAGCGAGGCAGTACCGACCGACCTCTCCATCCCACCAGTGGCCTCAGGAGGATGAAGAGGAAGAGGAGCTACTGTTTGAAGAACCGCAACCATGGTATGTGCAGGCCCAAGAGCCACCGCATCAGGAGCGGTTGGCCTCCATTGCAGCGGGCCTCTATATAGCAACAGACAGGCCACCGGCCCTGTTAGAGGATTACAACCCATATGGTCCTAGATATTTGGGATTGGGCAAGGGTTATTTGACCGCCGCCCAGGAGGTTCCCTTTGCTTCTGTGTATGTGCAGCCCAAGAGGGCAGTCTAGGTGAGCATGCCAAAAATGAATACTCAAGGCATTAAGCCACCTAAGTGGAATGAAGACAAGCAGGCCTTAACAAAATGGTTACAGGAGATTATTCTATATTTCAAAACCACTATTGCACCCCAGAGTTAGAGGGAATCGGTAGCACTAAATACTCTTGAAGAGTTAGTGAAGCATAGTCTGCTTGCACAATTAGGTCACTTATGGCGAGTGACTATTGATGCAGAAGTGCTCTCAAGGCCCGACTTTCAACTATCATAGGAACAATTTAAGTTTGGGATGGAGACACTTTATGATCACAAATACTCATACTTTGAAATTCGGTCTGAGATAGCAACCTTCACAAAGGCAGGGACTTCGGGTCCCGACACTATAAAATACATTCACCTTTTGGAACAAATGTTTCTCAAGTGTGAAAAAGAGCTGGATGACTATTCCAAACTGCATGCATTGTACACAGGCCTATGTCCTGATATAAAGCGAAGATGCTTACTAAACCAAGACGATGAGCAATGGACCACTTAAGCAAGCCTAAGGGCATATTTGTACAAAGTGGCAGCAACATGTGACCAGGAACATAAGTCATATGGCTCTCATCAGAATAGCAGCCGTACTGGTAAAAGCATTACAAACAATAGCCTTGGCGTGAACCAGATCATCTAAAAGCATCATGCTTTGAAGGTTAATAACAGGGGCAAACCCATTCTCCAAACAAAACCCCAAATTCGAGGAGTACTAGTTTGCAAGGTTCCCAATGTGGATGCGCAGGGAAGAGCCCAAGGAGATTGTGGATATCAGCCCATTGAGGCCATATGGAATCCAATAGAGGGAAAACCCGTTACAAGCCCCAATCAGCTCAAGGACAACACCATCAAGGTGTAAAATTAGGCAGGACGATGCTTTTGGTGTTTCAAACCGTTCCACGCCAGGTATCTGTCTGATGGGTTTTGTGACCAGCACGGTACATTGCCACCGATGAAGGTCAGATCCCCACCAATGAAGTGGAGTAAAACACGTTCCAATGTTGTGAACTCAATTTGCCTGCAAGTGCAAGGGAGTAATATGAATAATCACACTCTGAGAGTGCAACCTATGAACTACCGGCAAACTGTTGCACCTGTAGTACCTGTGCCTAAAGTGTCTACAATGAGTGTACTAGCCGGTCTTAAGCAACAACAAAAGAGTCCCAGTGACTCCACAACCCGAGAGGGTCACGGAACACAGTCAGACCACTCTGACCACATGCTCCTTTATGAGCATTTTCAGCACATCCAATCCCTGGTACCTCACCAATTTACATTGGATGCCTGCGCGAACCCCAAAGGGGACAACGCTCATTGCGAGCAGTTTTGTTTGACTGCAAAAAGCTTTCTTACACAACCTTTGCATGATGAATTTGTGTGGATTAATCCACCATTCCAGAAAGCCATACCCTTTTTGGAGCACTACTTTGCAGAACATGCAAAGAATCCCACTAAGTGTGGTGCATGCATCTTATTACCTGCATGGCGGTGTTTTACCAAACACCCACGCCTGCAGCGAATGCGCACCTTGGTGCATTACCCCAAGGGTACTAGGTTGTTCACTTAACCAACCAACGACCAATCAGGTCATACAGCCATGGCTGGCATTCCTTGGCCGGTTAATGTGTATTATGAACCCCCACAGGGAGTTGCTAGTCAGTGCATTTGTGGTGTGATGTCTGACCATCCCCGGCTAACATTTGCTGGCTGTGTTAATCATCAACCCGCATTAATCCTTTTTGACACTGGCACTACGGGCACCGCTTACATTACACCGGCTTGCTGTCGGCGATTAGAGTTACACCCTAAGTAGCCTTTAGTAGCCTCAAACTGGCACCTCCACTGGATTCATCGTTTGCAATGGCTAGCCCGCGCCACTTATCAGGTGGTCGATCCCACGAGTTCTCTACCCCTGCGAGTGTTCCACAGAACCCTCCTGAATCGGAGGTCCTCCTAGCTGATGGTATAGCACTCCCCTCTTTGGGAGTCGTTGACATTCCTTTAACTATCCAAAGTTATAAGGATATCGTCCGCTGTGTTGTTATTGACCTGTCCGACGATTGTGATATTATTCTTGGCGATAACTAGCTCTACGAGCACACTGGTGTCATTGATTGTTGTCATGGCCACATTCGGGTTGTCTCCCATGGTTGTGAGATCATTCTTTGCAGTACAACGCATTGCACTTCTCCTTCCGCAACCCCTTCGGGTGTTCCTTCTGCCCCTCTGGCTGTTCGTCGTTTGGGCCACTTGTGTTCATTTGGCCACGCCCATCATGCCTACCGGCGGGGATCTCCTCTCCATTTGGTTTTGGTTTGCTGGGTTGGTGATCTCCCTGAGGGGGACACACCAGGCCCTTCGGCCACGGCCATGACACAGCCAGGTCAAGAGACCACTTCAGCCCTTGTCGATCCTGATAGGATCTTTGCACTTCTGGAGGAGTATAAAAACCTCTTTCCTAAGGAACTACTTGCAGGCCTTCCCCCAAACCGGGGTATTGCCTTAACCATCCCCTTAGAGGAAGGGACGAAACCGGTAAAGCGACCAGCATTCCAGTATAGTTCTAAGAAGATGGAAGAGATAAGGGAGTAGGTAGATTACCTATTACGGAAAGGTCTTATCATAGAGAGTAGCATCCTTTTTAGGGCCCCGGTACTGTTTGTACCTAAGCCTGATGGCAGCCTCCGAATGTGCATTGACTATAGGGCGTTGAACAAGGCCACTATCAAAAATAAATGGCCTATACCAAGGATAGATACCCCGTTGGATCAGCTGCAAGGAGCTAAAGTTTTCTCAGCGATTGACTTGTAGTAAGGGTACTATCAGCTCAGAATCGATAAGGCCGATTGTGCCAAGACGGCGTTTGTAACGCCTTTGGGCTTATATGAGTTCAAGGTACTTCCTTTTAGACTCACAAATGCCCCAGCCATCTTCCAGCGGACGATGCACCACATCTTTGGTGATTAAATTGGCAAACACGTTCTGGTCTATTTGGACGACATTTTGGTGTTTAGCCAATCTGCGGAAGACCATCTGCAACACCTCAAGCAGGTGTTAGAAGTGCTGCGGCAACAAAAGTTGTATTGCCATTTGCACAAATGCCAGTTTAACAAGGAAGAGATCTCTTATTTAGGATACATTGTGTCCCAAGAAGGCATACGCCTTGACCCAGAAGGGATTGAAAGAGTACAGAACTGGCCTGTACCATAGTGCGTGAACCACGTTTAGTAGTTCGTTGGCTTAGCCAACTATTTTCAAAAGTTCATTTAGGGCTACTCGAAAATGGCAACTCCCTTAATAGACATGACCAAAAAGAATGGCAAGTGGGAGTGGATGGCCAAGTGCCAGGAGACGTTTGAGCACATAAATGAATGCTTAACAATAGCTCCTTTGCTGAAAATGCCTAATCCCAATAAACACTTTGAGGTTATTGTGGATGCATCCCAAACTGCTGTGGGAGCAGTCCTCATGCAAGACAATCACCCAGTCTGTTACGCCAACAGGAAGCTTCTCCCTGCAGAGCTGAATTACAGCGTAACAGACCAGGAAGCATTAGCTTCCATGCATGCCGTCCAGTTATGGCGTTGTTACCTGGAAGGTACACGTTTCAAACTAGTGACGGACCATTGCCCATTGACATACTTGAAGTCACAGCCACAGCTGAGTAGGCGACAGGCCAGATGGTCAGAAATCCTGCAACAATTTGACTTTGACTAGGAATATCGCCTAGGGCAAAAGAATGTGGATGATCCACTTTCTCGAACCCCACCTACTCCTGGTGAACAGGAAGCTAGGAGAAAAAGTCAATTGGCTATATGTGATTTACAGGCACTGCACAAGTAGGGAAAAGACCAACGGTCTGAAAAGATGGTAGAGGCAGAAGATCTGGCCTCCAGAATCCATCAGGCTTATAGCCATGATCCCCAGCTTGAGTTTGTAAAACAGTAGCAAAAGTTGCGCTGTATAGGCGACTTATAGTTGCGAGGCGAGCAGGTATATATACCAGTTAGTCTGAGGACTGAGATCTGCCAGTTGGTGCATGACCACCCAAGTGCAGGACACTTTGGTCAAGCCAAAACCCTGGGCTTAGTCCAAAGGTATTACTAGTGGCCAGGAATGCGATGAGAGATACTACTATATATTGATACTTGCCTAGTTTGTCAACAGGCTAAGTATTCTCGTCAGAAGACCCCAGGCTTATTACAGCCATTGGGCATTCTTGAAGAGCCATGGACTGAATTGTCTATGGACTTCATTACTCAACTGCCAAAAATTAAGGGAGGTCACGATGCCATCGTCGTGTTCGTTGATAGGTTGACCAAAATGGTGCACCTCACAACCACTAAGACTGAAGTCTCTGCAGAAGGAGGAGCAAACTTATTGGTGCAGAATGTGATAAGGCACCACGGTCTCCCCTCTACAATAGTGTCCGATAGAGATGTTCGGTTCACTTTCAGGTTTTACCGGTACCTAGCAGAGAGGTGCAAAGTGTAGCTCAACATGAGCACTGCGTACCATCCACAAACGGATGGCCAGACCAAAGTTATGAATCGGGTTTTGGAGGACTACTTACGCAACTATGCGCATTCTGACCAAAACGCATGGGACAAACTGCTAGCCATGGCCGAGTTTGCAATGAACAACTCAAAGAACAATTCAACCCAAGAGACCCCATTCTATTTGAACTACGGTCGACACCCAAGGAGTCCCTTAGATCTTGGGGTGCAAATTCAGAAGCCGTTGAAAGGTTATAACAATCCAAATGCCCGCGGCTTAGCAGTGGCTATTGATAGGGCACAACAGCCTTATTTGAGGCGAAATGGTACATCCCTCGTGGAGGGATTACCAACAGTGGCACGATTTGATCACCGTGTGTAGGCAGTGCTGAAAGAGGCCAAAGAGTGCTTAGAAAAGGCATGGCCAGGCAGTCAAAGCAAGCTGATCGCCACCGGGGGCAAGTGTTGTATAGTAAGGGAGATGACGTCCTCTTTTTGATATAGCACATTACCCTCAACCACCCGGGTACATGGAAATTACTACCGAGGTGGATTGGGCCCTTCACCATCCTTGACCGGATAGGTTCTGTCGCATATCAGCTAGAGTTTCCGGACAGCATGAGTAAGATACATCCAGTTTTCCATGTATCAAAACTCAAGCCATATAAGGCTAGTGGCAGAGTACAGCCACCCCCAATCCTTATCAAGATCAAAGGGGAACTGGAGTATGAAGTAGAACGCATTCTTGACAAAAGAGTCAAAAAACGTGGCCGACAACAGGGCTCCATAGAGTACCTTGTCAAATGGCTGGGTTATGGACATGAACATAACAACTGGGAATCAGCAAAAGCGGTTGCGAATACACAGATATTGGTTCAAGCATTTAAAAATAGCAGAACTCCTGTGACACATATGCAAACTGGTCAAAATACACGCAGTACGAGATGTACACATTGACATGAGTCAATCTGTATTGCTATCGCAGGCAATGCTCCGCTGGGCCCAGAAAAGTACTGGGTACCAGGGCGCGAGATCGCATTCTGTATTTGGACATATGAATGCGATGTCAATAGCAATCCTCCATAGAGAACGAGTGGAGAGTGATGGCCCACTGGTCCGGACATCCAACCATTCGAGAGGACGAGGCCGCCAGCCTAGCTATGTGCCGCGTGGACGAGGTCGCGCATGGCAGGCTGGTGGAGGACGCCGTGGCAAACGCACAGCATAGCCACTGTGCGTGATTGACTTGTCCTGGGCTCTAGCAGACCAAGAGGTCACCTTCAGACCGATAGGTCGTTGTACTATAGGTAATTGGATTGACATTGAATATTCCAGCTGTTAAGCTGAGGGAAGAGTTTTAATGAGGGTTGTCAGTAGGCACACTGTCCATGTAACAACCACTCTTTTCTTCTTCCATGTAAAGGTGTTCATGTATTGTAATCAACGGGGCATGTGGCCAAGGGCACGGTCCGTTGTTACACACAGCAGGCCCACTGGTCACGTATGCATCTATACCCATATCACCGTATTGGGACGGGGACGTCCCATCTCCTTGAGGGGGACGAATGTTACGCACACCGGCCTGATGTGGGGGACACCCTAATAACGGCCCCTTGGTGTGGGGGACGCCCTGCCTAAGGTATGGTGAAATACCCCCGACCCACTTAACGATATTATACAATATGGGAATAGGTTGGGGTGGTCCCGCCTAGTTCCCCGTAAGGACCTAGGTGCCCGGCGAGGCGGATCCACGGCTCAAAGAGGGCAGGAGCCCCACACCAACAACCTTCACATATCAACAACACTTATCTAACCACCTAGATTCCCTAATCCACTAGAATATGCTTTATGATCCTACTGAGACACAAATAAAGTACTACTATTATCACACTTTATGATTTGGCTCATTATTATCATCCCATTGAGCCAACCGTTCTCCAAACAGCTCCATTTGCTCATGCACTTTTCACAACACTTTTTACTAAGCAAAGAGCATAGATTACTAATATTTTCAGTCAACCTTCTGGACCGTCACCTCACCACAAGAAGCTCCTGATGCTTCCCTTTAGTTTCCAGACCCTCACTACCTCCGTACAAATGCCAACTCGCCATCCATGCTTTTTGCGCATGCTTGGTCGCTTCCCCAGCCCACGCTTAGGTAGGTTGTGTCATCACCCATGTAAGGTGCTTCCGCGTCCGTCATCTTGTCGTCCCGCACCCGGTCAACGCGCTCCGCATCCGCACTTGCAGTGCCCCGTTCCTCGCCCAACTCGCCATCCATGCTTTTTGCACATGCTTGGTCGCTTCCCCAGCCCACGCTTAGGTAGGCTGTGTCATCACCCGCGTAAGGTGCTTCCGCATCCGTCATCTCATCATCCCGCACCCAGTCAATGCGCTCCGCATCTGCACTTGCAATGCCCCGTTCCTTGCCGCCTGCCCCCACCTCGCTTTCAGCATCAGGGGCCGGCCATTCGACGCCCCCACCATCCGCGCCTTCCTCGTCAGGGGGCTGGCTCGCCGCCACCAAGGCCGCCCCTGTTTCTGCTGCCGACCGACCCTCCACAACAACTCGAAGCTCTCTTTGCCAGTCGGTGGAGAGGCCGTTGGCTCGCGGGATCCAAATTGGGCTACTCTCTCCAGCCCGTCCGAGCATCCCGTCTGGAACCGCGATGTTCAACAGGCTTGCCATGGTGCTTCGAACGGGTCTACACTGTTGGCAGGTCTTGGTTTTTCCTTGCGCGCCTTGCGCAAGCCTCCCTAACCATAGGGGTCTCAAGCAGAGGCTTCTGGGGTGCAGGGCTCGGTTCCCGTGGCTTTGTATGGCTGACTCGGCCATCAGCGCATGTGACACATCAAAAGAGGCCAAGTCATATTGGGCAACATACAGGGCTGCCTCCGTACGCTTGACAATATGAGTTTGGGTACATGGGAGGTCAACGCAACATAAGTCAGTTGCGTTTCATCACAGTACAATATCCAAATATGGGTGTCAGTCAAACTGCATCACTAATAAGCAAATGCAAGCAAAGGTATATGGCTCATCCTTGTCCCGTCCAGCTTGGGTAGGGGTTTGAAGGACTGTTGTTGAGTTTCAGTCACATTCCAAAGTCCCTTTCAAGTGTTTCAATACTGCAAATCAGCCCGACCGCCTGGCAGCGTCCGTACTGCCCTGCGGGCCATGTCTAATCATCATAATAATCCTCATACGGTGGCAGCTCTCCTATACACTGTGACCTGGTTTCGTGCGTCGCCCCAATCGTAGTCACCACTCAGTCTAATGCTTTGGCAGGTGCATAATTGCCAGGTCATTTTGGTGTTTTCTTCCAGCACCCCTGTTTCACTATTTAGAGTCACTCTAATAGCTACCAAAGTCTTAACGAAATGCTACAATATTCAAACAGCTCTTCACCTCTGCATGTTTGTGTTGTTTTACATCTTTTTCGACATTTCCCTAGATGTTTTCCTTAGCCTTTAACCTCTACCATGGAGTGTCATTGGTTCCTTCAAAAACACTCTATCTTTACTATTTTCTTATCAGCAACTATTACAGCAGCAAGCTTTTGAGTTTCGTGGCCATACGACTCCTGGTCCAACAACCACATCATGCCCATATTAGGGCTACTATAGTCTAACATTAAGACCCGTATTTCCAATGCAGATATCCACATGTAATCGTGTCAAGCTGCAGCCCTTCATATTGAACCGTACATAAACTTCAGCAGCATCGCCTTGTGCTTCTTTCCTATTGAACTTTATTCGTTATTCACTCTTCAGCTGCTATTTCTTCAGCCACTCTGTTCACCCCGTATTGTTTATAAACTTGACTTTTGTTCACCCAGCTCCTAGTAATCTATGGCAGGTATTTTAATGCATACTTTTTCTTGTCTAGCTCTTGCCCATGTGCCCAAATGACAACCATGGGCTGAACGCTTTAAGGCGGTCTATCCATGCATGCAGTTGTTTGTCCTTTCTTGTTCAGATTCTCATGTAGATTACAGTTACAAGGCCCAACATCAAGCAGCCATCAGACACAAACCCTCGGATCTGCTTAAAAATGGAAACAATTTATGTCCATCAAATCTAAGTTTCTGACGCTGCCTTTTCACGAAACAAATCTATCACTTTCTCAGAAGCTTCTAGCGGTCATGCTTCCATCAAGCTCTAGCCAGGCGATATCAATGCTCTTTAGCACGTCCAGAGCTGAGCAGCCACTGAGGGACTGTGACTTGCCTTGTATCCTTGGTCTTTCTCCTACAGCCATTGCCCAGGCAGTATGTTAGATATCATAAACCATAACGGCATAGCAACCGTTTGATATTTTCTTGATATGCCATTTACATAGCAGCTTTCCCTTGTTCTTTTCATAAACGTAGATCTGTCCTATTCTTTGCTCGCTTTTCTTTTTCACCTTCACTTTCACCCTGACTAGCTGTTTGATAGTGGTCCAATCAGCTGCTCTATGTCGGTCATGAGCCCGCCTTTGATGTATCGGTGCTCATGACTAACGGCAGTTTTAACACATGTTCAAAATATGCTATAGATGTCCTTTTGTTGAGGAACTCCTTTTGTTGGGATTATGGGTGGTTTGGGATTCTTCGCTATTGCCTAAAATAGAATGGTTGGGCAGATAAATAAAGAGAAAATTTCTTGTTTCTCAACACCAATACAATATTGCATTCATGGCGATTCAGATCATTTATATCATATTAATCATATGGCCAAGTGCAAGATTTGCAAATATTTGCAAACTAAAAAGTGAATAGATAAATCAAGGCATTGTTACTTAAAAGCGCACCTGAAACATCATATTAATCCTAGGGAAAGGGTTGAAACCGATGTTTCGTTTGGTAGGGTCTTGGGTGGGGGCCATGAGAGCCCCCTTGTAATAGGATGCTTGTCGGATGTGTCGGGCACACCAAGGAGCATTCTTAACAAAATTATGGACGATTGATGGGTGCGGGTGCGCCGGATCTGCAATTGATGGACAAGGGGTGCAGCACGGCGCCGGAAGCTATCGCTCCTCGCGTCAAGTGTTGCAGGCTGAAACCTAGCGCAACTGCCGCCGCCAACCCACTGCGGAAGCAAGCGCAAAGGGATGGTAAGCAGAGCGGCAGAGAAGGCGAACTGCGCGAGAGGGGCGCGGAGAGATTTTCGTGAGGGCGCCACGCCCTACCGCGATCCGCCATCTTGGCGGCCCACGCACTTTGCCAGCTCTCACATTGCGTGCGGCCACTGTCCTTTGCGTCGCTGGCGTCGGCCTGCGCTCTAGTTTCGTGCGTGCACAGCCCCGGCCTCGGCACCCTTCGCCCGCCGGCTCGGTGCGTAGCGGCTTGCGCGGGCCCACTCTCGTGCCAGCCAAGACCCTGCCCCACGCCGCCTCCCGGTCGCGGTTCTTGGTCGACTGCACCCCTCGCGTGCATTCCGGCTCGCACCTTTTGGCCGGCTCCCTGTCCTTTCTCCTCTGCACGCCCGTGCGGCGCTCGAGTTTCACGCGCTTCGGGCGCATCCCACAGAGCGGCCCGCCATGAGGCCCAGGCCCGCGGTGCCCGCGCGATCCCTCCCCGGTACTTTGGCACATGCCCGCCAGCGGTCCACCCGCTCGGTCCTCTCCCTATCACCCGCTGGGTGCAGTCACCCAACGCCCATCGCGCCGTTGGCTGACAGTCTCCGATGCCCCAGGCGGATCTCTTCGATCCCCAACTTGAGGAGGTCGACTATGAGGTGGCCTCTCCACGAGCGCCAGACGCTCCGCCGGATCAGCCTGATGAGTCCGCCGAGTGCGAGCACGTCCCCTCGGCAGCCGCCGGCCCGCCCCCCGCGGGCGAGCATCGCGGCACATGGGTGGACCACGCCAACGCGGAGGCCCAAATCGAGCGCTCCGGCGCCAATCTCACGGTGCCGCGCAGTGGCAGGTCAGGCTTCCCATACGTCACGCAGCCGCACCCGGTGTTGGTCAGGCCGCCCTTCGCGCTTTGCTCCCAGCCCACCTGCAAGTGCGTGTCGTTGCTCCCTTGTCGGCACTCCGGGGTGATTTTCGGGCGTCCATCTCCCTTCCTCGCGTCACGCTGTGGTTCATCGGGCCTGTGCGCTATTTTTAATATCCGCGCTCCGCAACCCCCCTTTTTTGACACGTCCGTTACACAGCGGTTGTCACCAAGCCGCGTTGCGGTCCCCCTGTCCAGTGACGTCAGCCTAACGCCCCTTCCGCGGGTGTTTCGGCATAGGTAGCGCCATGGCGGTGGCCAGCCCTCCGAGCAGGATATCCCTGAGATGGCGATGGCCAAATTTTCTCTCCGGTTCCATAACCTGGAGCAGGAATTTACGGTGGCCGATACTCTCTTCGAGGTCGCCTCCATGCGGTCTCTCGGGCCACCACCGAGGCCGCTTTTTCTTCTGATGACGTCGATCTGCGACCACCTTGGCGCAGTCGACATTATACAATATGCCTCCCATGAGGTATTGGCTCTTCGCCCCACCTCCTGCCCCCGCTACTCCCGCCAAGATGGCTCATCGCCATTGGTTCAAGGTTCAAATCCCTGCGCTGACTTTCAATTCGGAGGCACGGCTGGACGACACAGCTCTAGTGCCAGCACCAAGCACCTTGGCCCTCATCGTGTCGGAATGGATCTTTGCTCACTCTCACTTCGAGTGTGTGGAAGAGAGCAAGCTTCCACCTTCCCTGAGTGTCGGGCCGGGTTTACACCCCTGCAATTCGCCCCTCCCTGTTATTTGGCCTCAAGCATGGGACCGCGACGGTTTCCATGTGCCCTTTCTCCGGCTTCCCATCGACACCTGACCCCCACTAGGCCGTTGCATGCCGGTCTACACTTTCTGGAGCCCGCGACGTGCCGATCACAGTGCTGCCTGCGTCTCAGCACAGCTCCGCGGCCGTTGGGGGGAGTTTGCTGACCCTGCCACTTCATCAGTGGCACAACAAAACGCCTGGTGGCGGCCCCAACATCAGGGATGGTCGGAGCAACTCTCCAAGCGGCCCTGTCCCTCCATGCCTCCAGCCTCGCCCCGCAGTCAGCATGCGGCGGCGACCCTGGAGGTGGCCATGTCAGCCGAATGGGCCCGTGTTCAGCAAGAAGGCGGGGACTGGTTCCCATCGCGGACGGGTCAGCAGGACTTCCCTCGCTTGGCCCCGCTAAAGTTGGGCTCTGCTGAGCCAGGGACAAGCGGTCATCCCCATGACCTTGAGCTCCAGTGCCCCCCAGCGAGGGTCCCCACCTCGCCGAACCCCCTCGGCGGAGGATTGGCTCCAGCGCCGTTGGAGATCGATTGGCTCCATGAACCTAAAGACGAGTTCAACACTCATGTCTCTGCTTCCGCTACTAGAGTCCTGGCTCCACGCCGTCGTTTTGTCCTTGGCCGTGGGTGCCAGCCATTCCGGTCCTACAGTCGTCATGCACGGTGGCGCTTCCTCGCCTATAACAAAGCTGGGATTCAAGGCTCCTGGAGCGGGTTGTATGCGGCTACCCGGAACCTCATCGGTATCCATTCGAAGTCTCCAGGAGTCAACCTCCTCTGTGCAGCGGAGATGGTGGATCAAACTCTCGCCCGTGTCGAGCCCGTCCTGTTCCCCGGGGAGGATGTTCAGCAGGCACCAGCTGCCATGTACAATGTCCTCCGGATCATCACGCCCATCCTCGGGCTCACCGTGCATGTGGCCAGCCCACACGCGCGGGTTTTTGATCACCAAGCATGCGCCCAATGGGTCGCGGGCCTCGAAGCAGAGCTCTTCGCTCTGAACGAGGCTGGTTACATAGATGTTCATCACATCTTGCGCCAGCTTCGGGCCCGATTCACGTCAGTCATCGTTGACAACGCCCAACATTACGCGGACTCCCCGGCGCTCCATCGGGCAGTGGACCGAGGCCACGACGCGGGCGGGGTCTTCCCCCAGGGCGGCGGTCGTGGAGGCCGTGGACGAGGTGGAGGCGGCGGCAGCGGCGCGGGGGCTCCCAGCGGGCACCCTCCCGTGTAGGTGTTATGCACGTGTTTTTTCTCGTCTCAGGGATCCGCGCGGGCTATCGCTTGATTTGGACGTTTTTGTCACTCTGCACTTGTTTGCTTGATGGAACTTTACGATTTGTAAACTTGTTTGTAATAGCTTTTGATCTTAACCTGTGTGAACTCGCGACAGACGTCTTATCCTCACAATCCGTCAGTCACCTCCAACATCCTCTTCGGATGTGGGCACACTATCTATGCCCCCCACCAGGCCAAATCGTGCACGAAGGGTTCCGCCTCTGCACAGGGCCCCTGCCCCATCCTATCGTCTTGCGGTGGATCAAAGGGCCGCGTTGGCGGCCTGTCCGCCTTCTTGTCCATCTTCTGATCTGCTGACCACGGCGCAGCCGGCCGTTTGCAGCCCTGATGCAGCACCCGCTCCCAATGTCGCACTGCTGGACGACCTCGTCATGGCTCCCAGCGGGCCGAAGGATGAGGAGAGCTGCCTCCCGCCTCTTGATTTGCATATTCCGGTGGTTGATGCGTTCCAGCCGGTATCCACCTCTAGTACGCAGGAGCTCCCTGATACGTCTATGGCCTTTGCCTTGCCCGCCCCGCGACGGGGCCCAGTGGGTGCTACATCGACCCACCGAGCATATTTGGACAGAGCTCTTTGCCTCTTACAGGATTTGCAGCATCGGGATGCGTCGGCGTGTCAGGACGTCCAAGTGTCTATAGCCAAGATTCGCTCTATCCTGCTCGATGACTCCAGCTTTATGGCCGGGAATTGGCATCCTTTCGTTGAGCTTTGGTCACAATATCTTTGGAGTATTCCCCGTTGGCCTCAACAGCCGCGGGTAATGACCTGGCTGTGTCATGGATACGCGATTGACTGGGTGGAACCGGAGGCGCAATGCCAGCAAGCCCATCTGCATTTTAAGGTCAAGCGGCAAGAGGTGCGCGCCATGCTTTCCGCGGTGTTGCCACAAAACCAGCTCCTTGGGCATCTGACTGGCAATCGCCCTAGCTTTATCGCGTTCCCTAATCGTCAATCGGCCATGATGCATGAGGATTTCACTGGCAGTGCCATCTGCGGTCTGGTGGAAACCGGCATGGCCGTGCTATTCGATCTCGATTTGCACGCCCCCGTGCAAGTGGTCAACCCCCTGGCAGTGGTAGTTCAGTGCACCAAGAAGCGCCTTGTCATTGACCTTCGTTACATTAACTCTTTCGTTCAGTACGAACCCGTGCGCTATGAGCAACTGTCTGACGTGCTTGCATTCGCTCATCGCGGAAGTTACGCCATCGTGACGGATCTCAAATCAGGCTACCATCATTTGCGCATGCGGCGGTGCGATTGGCCATTCTTAACCGTGCATTGGAAGGGTCGAACCCTTCTTTTGACGCACTTGCCCTTCGGCTTAGCATCAGCCTGTGCAGCCTTCATGCAAATCCATACTGCTTTCTATCGGCCTCTTCGGCACTTTGGCTCCTTGATGGCTTTCCTGATCGACGACCGGAGCGGCCGCCACTCCGCAGCTTTGCATGTTGGACAGTCTTATCATGGCATTGGTAGGGACGGCACTGGGCACTTTCTTCTCATCGAAGAAAGCTGATTGGACGGCCAAACATGTACAGCGCTTCCTCGGCCTTGAGGTGGACTCGGGAGTGGGGGCCTTTTGTGTTCCCTCCGACAAACGCCTTTATTTCATCTCCACGGTGCAACGTTTGTTAGAAGGGGAGAGCATTACCCCTCGCCAGTTGGCTCACGTTGCGGGACTCATCGTCTTGATGAGCATGGCGGTCAATCTGTGCCCCGTCTTCAATAGGCGGTTGTTTCTCACCCTCGTGGGCATGACCTCGTGGGAAGCAATCTTCCCGACACCTCAAGCGGTGCGCGAAGAGCTCGAGTAGTGGCGTGACAACTTCCATAAAATGGAGGGACGTCGCTGGCCTACCGCTCGCGAGATGACCATCGTGGTAGGGGACACTTCAGCCAACCACATAGGCGCGTTCTTTCCGCATGGGGCCCTCCCTTATCCGCTACAGGTCCCTCTGCCCTTGCACCTCATTGGTGCTAGCTCCACGGCCAGAGAACTGTTCGCGGTTCACACCGTCTTGCGTACGCTCTTGACTTGCGCACTTGGTACAGTGAAGGCACATCGTCTTCTATACCATACCGACAGTCAGGCCAGCACTTACTGCATTGCTCGTCAGCGGGGAGTTAACAAGTGTCTTCTTATAGTTCGAGCAGTCCACCTGCTTGCGTGGGAGCATGACGTGGAACTGGAGCTGGTTTGGTCGAACAGGGAAGATCCTTGGCAAGCGCAGGCTGACTTCTTCAGTAAGCCTGAGGATCCTCATGATTGGGGCTTCACACCCACAGCTGTGACGTGGCTGCTTGGGGTTAGGCTAAAATTGATATTTCTGAAGCGGCGGTTGGTCAAAAAAAGTGCAAATACGGCAAAATCAGCTTATTCAGGAGCTCCTGATGCCAATAGCGACTTGAAACGTCCAATTCCGTGTAGAAACGGCGAAGTTATGGCCAGTTGAAGTTGCAATACTTTAGCATGGGATTCGGACCGGTAGATGGAAGCATCGGGGATTATGTGGAGCTGATTTAGGTGAATGGTGGATGGTGACAATGTGCCTGGACGCGCACTTGTCTTGTCTTGTCATGATGTGACCGCGATGGACCCGCGATCGGGCATCGTGTATGCGATATGTGCGCGCGCATGCAGTGAATCGTTGTAACATCTTTGGCCCACTCTCTGGCCTCCCGCGAGCCAGCGAATCACCACACCGCTGCGCCGCCACCTCTCGCCGACAGCAGGCTCCGGGGATCGATCCCCGTCGAGCATTGGGCCCACCGCGCGACCACAGGAGCGACTGCCCCAGATACGCCCACCGTCCAAGGTGGAGAGGGCCGGCTGACCTCCAACAGCCGAGCTGCAGGGCAGGGCGACCCCAACGCCTCCGGAAACCAGCGGCTGCCGACGGGGCCGCAACAAATTGGTTTCGGAGTGCGAAGCCCGGAGCCGGGAGCTGAGCGAGAGGCGCAGCACCACAGAGTGACCACGCGGCCTGTGAGGGCTACGGATTCCAGAAGCCTCCAACACCCCAGGCAGCGGTCAGCACCTCCGCGGGTGCTGAATCGCCTTGCTGTGTGCCTGCGGGAGGTTGTTTTGCGAGCCTGAGGAGCTTTCAGTTGGGCGATTGGTGTTCGGGGATCGACGGCGCTGGGCGATCGCCAGATCCGCGGAGTCAGCTGCGGATTCAGTGCATGCGCCAGGCGCACTTCGTGTAGCCGAACACATGAAGGCCAGCACCCCTCAGTTGGAAGATTCCTTCAACCTCAGGTGCCACCCGCTGTAGAATAGGGGTGAAGGTCCCGCTCTAGAAGTAGGGGACATCTGCTGCTTCACCTTATTTTGCAGGTACTGCAGGCGGGTCACCACCAGACCGCTCTGCACCAAGATTGGGGGCCTGATTAGGGGAAGGGGGAGGAGATTGAGCACGGCAATAGGCAGGCCCAGTTGGGTCCAGAGTGCTACCTCCTAGTGGAGGCATCTCCCCTGGAACCGGTCAGAGGGTGAGGCCATTGCCCACCTGAGGTAGACAGGCCAGTCACCCCTTCGGAACCTTGGGGGGCTGAGTCTTCAAATATTAGACAGGCTGGGGGTGCCATAGGCCAACCCAGACCTCCTACAGCGGTCTCGTCCCAGGCAAGGGACACCTTCTTAGGTTGTTAGGCTGAAGCTGGGACTAAGTTTTCATTAGTAGCCACAGACGCACCCTCTGGAAAGTTACCAGGTGGACCGAGAGGTCACCCTGCAGAGTACTGGGGGTAACTATGTGTGAAAGTGATTACTGAAAACCAGTAGAAGCAGGATAACTTAAGTTGGGAGGTAAAGGCTGCTTAGCTACTTGGGGATAGGATTCAGCGGATTTTCAGTAGCCCGAGATCAGGTCTACGCCGATTGACTTCGTTTCAGTATAGTTGATCATCGGATCAGTGTCGTGGGTGGAATCATGGCGGATCGTGATTTGATGGAGCTGAACGGCCATGATGGTGTGGAAGAAATCGACGGGACAGTGGAGACAGTCGCTGGAGCTGGACGTGTGGGAGTTATTGCTGCGTCATACGAGGCACGGCAACAGAGGATTCTGATTGCCGGGACAGAGCCGGGGGCAGTGGTGTTGGGAAACCCAGAGGGTGCCCTGGTCTCCAGGACCGAAGCTGCACAGGGGATGCAGAACTTGGAGCAGCGAGCTGCACAGGCGATTGCAGGGACTGCCGCCCAGACAGCACATGTCATGAATGTGCTGGCTGATCAGACGGCATCAGCAGTGCAGCAGACTGCCCAGACATCTCATAGGGCAGTTTCGCATTTGGAGGGTCAGACCAGGGAGGCATTTGGGCGGACTGAGACGCTATGTCGTCAATGCATAGAAATGGTAATGCTGAGCGCCTTTCAGAACTGGAGAATGCATTGGCACACGAGAGGCAGAGGAATTTGGATACGGAACAAAGGCTGAGGAGGGAACAGGATGCGACTGTCGAGCGGCTTACTCGACAGCTTCATGACGCTCTGTCAGGATCGATCAGTTGTCCGCGGACCTGGCCATAGAGCGGCCGCAAAAAGATTCTCAGCCCCGCCAGCAAACTCTGCCTGGACTCCCAGAGCCACCAGCAGCAGTTACATACAGCAGACCTCCGCATTTGCAGCAGGAGGTGGAGATTGTTGCTGATGCTGGCGATCAGACGATGCCACCTGCACAGACCAGCCATGCTGCCCGTCCAGGACGACAGAGGTCCAGATCACACAGGTCGCGGCATGCACGTTCGCCCAGTTCTGACACAACATCATCGAGCGAGTCATCGGGGAGACGCACTCGCAAAGGGGCTGGAATTTTTGACGTCCAAATAAAACCAAAGGACCCTCCAACCTTTTCGGGTAGGACATCTGAAGACCCGGAGGTGTGGTTGGGTCAGGTGTCGAATTTCTTTCGTTTGGTCGGAGGATCGCCTGGGAAGCAAGTTGCATATGCTTCCACTCTGCTCCAGGGAACTGCACAGACCTGGTGGCAGAGAAAGCTGAAGGCATGGGAGGACCCCAAGGACATGCAGACCTTCGGAGAGCAGCTGATCAACCGGTTTCAAAACACCAACAAGGCTGATTCTGCAATGGCTGCATTGATGAACATCAAGCAGAGGAAAGAGGAGTCCACGCATGATTTCATCTGTAGGTTCGAGGCTGAGTTGGATAAGGTGGACACCTACGATGAATCATGGGTGTTGAAAATGTTCATCTGGGGCCTTCCCCAAGACCAGGCGGTACTTGTCTCACAGGGAAAGCCTAAGAGGCTGAGCCAGGCTTTCCAGCTGGCCAGGGACACTGCATTGGCTGCCCAGATGTCGAGGCGCCCAGGATCAAGTGGACGTGCAGAGGGCAGCAGTGGACAGAAGGGCCATGGACGAGGCCAAGGCAGGCAGCCAGGACAGCAAAGTGGACAAGGATTGACACCAGCTCCTAATGTTGTATACTACCAGGCTCAAAATAAAAATGTGCAACAAGGAGGTAATCGCGGAAGGGGGCAGGCTGTGAAGCCACCCGTCCCTCCACAGGCTCCAGTTGTGGTACGCCAGCCTGTACCACAGCAGCCTGGTGGATCTGGACAGAGGGGACGGGGCAGAGGCAACCAGAGGAAGCCCCGGGTAGTAGCTGTAGCTGCCCATGACGATCAGGGGACGGCTGGTCAGCAGGACCAGGTGGCTGCACAGCATGCAGCTGGGCATGGAACCGATGCTTCTCTGCATCAGGGGCAGGGAAACTGACTGGCCCCCACTCTGGCCAGTCAGGAGTTCATCGGGGGCGACAGGGGCAGATTATCCAGAGGATCTGCACCCTAGAAAATTCAAAACTCAGCATCGCTCAGAGAAGACGTCAGAGGAGAAAGTGGCAGTGGAGAAAGCGGCTGGAAAGACGTCGGTACCGACGCGCACAGCGAGCTGAGCAGAAAAAGGTTTCGGTTGATGGCACCAGGGAGACAACTTTAATGTCTCAAGCCCAGCAGGGAGAGACCCCTACGGTGTCAGCTCAGAGGATAGAAACCGCTCCAGGTGCTGATGCTGTGGGACAGCCAGCCCCAGGCACTGGAGTTCAGGACCACGTGCTGCTGGTGTTGAACGCCGTGGTGAACGGGACAAGTGTCCCTGCGTTGATTGACAGTGGAGCGAGCAGGTCTTTCATCAGTGACCGGCTTCACTGCCGACCAGCTTTACAGTTTGTGGGAGCATATTCTGCCTTGGAGTTGGCAAACGGGGAAACCATAGTTTCCACCGGAATAGCCCCACGAGTGTTGGTATGTATCGGGAGTGTACCCTGTCGACTATCATTGACTGCAGTACCGATGATGGAAGGGGTTCAGCTGATTTTGGGCAAAGATTGGCAGGACATCATGAACCCACTGGTGGATTGGCGGTCAAACACGGTGTACCTTAGAAATGGCTCACAACTGGAGCCTATCAAGGGCATTCGTGAAACATCTGGTAAGCACTGCCAGATTGTCGACAAGGGATTGAACGGTCTCCAGCACTATTTCAGAGACCTCAAGAGGGGATCAGAGACTCCTACTACAGACTTGGGGAGCAAGTTGGCTGCATTCTGTTCGCCAAAATTTTGGGAATATGATTCTTCGGTGAAGCAGTGGGCCACTCAGCAACCAGTGCTGAGTCATGTATCATCGCCGGGGACGGCCGATGTTCCCCAAGGGGGGAGTACAGCCCCACAAAATTTTTCTCCAGAGGAACCTCACAAACCTCAGGGTTCCCCAAGGTGCAGGACTACAAGGGCAAAGAAAGTGGCTGGGCGATGTGTCAGGCAGCCTGTCAGGAAAAAGTTGGACTTCATCTCGATGAGACAGGCAGCCAAGAGAGCAAACAAAACCGACCAGCCCATGTACTTGTGCGTCATGAAGGCCACAGACTTCCCAAGTAAAGATAGCAAAAGGCCAAAGTCCAAGGCTGGTGCAGCCAAAGGCATGACTGAGGGCGAAAGGCGGAGATTATCGAAGGAAACAGGCCCAGTGACGGAAGAGGTACCGATTGAGGAGGTTATTCAGAAAAAGGTCAGTGAGGCAGATGAGGCTGTCCGGGAACAGCTGCAGCAAACGCTTGAGGAGTTCAAGGACGTGTTCCCAGACAAGCTGCCTTATGGTCCACCACCCAAGAGGATAGTCGATCATGAGATTGATACGCTGCCAGGAGAGGCCCCGCCGCACAAAAGCCCATACAGGCTGAGTACGGCTGAGTTGGATGAACTACGGCGGCAGATCGACACGTTGCTGGAACAGGGGTGGATCAGACCGAGCTCTAGCCCGTACGGTGCACCCATCCTTTTCATACCCAAAAAGGATGGCAAGTGGAGGATGTGCATCGATTACAGGGCCTTGAACAAAATAACCGTCAAGAATCGGTACCCACTGCCAAAGGTGGAAGAGTTGTTGGATCGACTTCACGGGGCAAAATATTTCACGAAGATTGATCTCTCCTCAGGTTACCATCAGATCCGAGTGAGAGAATCCGATGTACACAAAACAGCTTTCGTGAGTCGATATGGCAGTTTTGAATATCTTGTCATGCCATTCGGGTTGTGCAACGCACCAGCGACCTTCCAGAGGATCATGAATACAATTTTGAGGGAAGGCTTGGACCAGTTCGTGCTAGTGTTCCTTGATGATATCTTGATCTACAGCCGGACAAAGGAGGAACACATAAAGCACATCAGGGAAGTTCTGACCCGCCTACGGTCGGAGAAGTTGTTTGGAAGATTGAAGAAATGCGACTTCTTCAGAACTGAGGTGGAATACTTGGGCTTTGATGTGGGGGCTGAGGGGATCAAGCCTTCACTGTCAAAGGTCCAAGCGATTTTGAATTGGCCGACACCAGAAAATGTTACCGACGTCCGTTCATTCTTGGGGCTGTGCAGTTTTTATCGCAAGTTCATACGGTGGTTCAGCGAGCTGGCAGCGCCCATGACGGACTTGACGAAGAAGGACAGGACCTTTGTTTGGAGTGACGAAGCAGAAAAATCATTTAATCGTTTGAAGACAGCCATGGTGACTGCACCAGTTCTGCAGTTACCGGACTTCGACCGGGAGTTTGTGGTTACCACAGATGCATCAGGTGTTTCAGTGGGTGGTATACTACAACAGGACTTTGGCAACGGGCTGCAACCCGTTTGCTATGAGAGCAGGAAGCTCAACCCGGCCGAGACCCGGTACAGTGCATACGAGCGTGAACTACTGGGCATCACTTGGGCTGTTGGGAAATGGCGGCACTACTTGGCCAGCCGTCACTTCGTCATCCAGACAGATCATGACTCCTTGAAAAACCTGCCCAACCAGCCTGCAGTGAACAGGAGGGTGTGGAAATGGGTGCAGGTTCTGCAGGGTTACGATTGCGATATTGTCCACATACCAGGAAAGGACAACCCTGCAGACTTTCTGACGCGCAGGAGTATTCAGGAGTTGAGGTGCATGGCAGATGTGCGTGCAGAAGAGGAGTCATTGGTCCAGCGTCTTCGTCTTCATGAGGGTGACAGCGGGGAAAACGATATTCAGAAGAAACTGGACGAAATATTTAAAAAGTCCAGTCCTGAGGGTGCAGTGGTGGCTGCAAGTGGGGAACAAAATTCTTTACATTCTTTATTGGTGACCAGCACCAGGATTACTCTGGAGGAAGACTTGAGGAACTCGATAAAAGAGGGCTACAAGCAAGACAGCAGATGGGCAGAAATTTTGATTCAGTTGGAATCTGCCCAAGGACGAGTCACCAGGATCGGGAATCGTGACTACCGATTGAACCATGGATTCATTGAGATCAAATTGAAGGACAACACCGAGGACAGGCAACCTTGGAGATTGGTGGTACCAGATGTGGAGGACGCCCGCAAGAAGATTATGGCAGAAATACATACAGTACCATATGCGGGACATCTCGGTTACCACAAGACACTCAAGAAATTACAGCAGAATTTCTACTGGCCAGATCACACAGTGGATGTAAGAGACTTTGTGCTGGGATGTGAGGTCTGCCAGTCAGAGAAGAGTGTCCACAAGTTGCCAGCAGGACTCCTTCAGCCTTTGCAACTTCCAGAGGAAAAATGGAGTGATGTCAGCCTCGACTTCATCATGGGTCTACCGGTCAGTGAAAGGAAAAACGATGGGATTCTCACGGTTGTAGACCGAGCTACAAAGATGGTACACTTAGTACCAGTCCAGCAGACCATCATTGCTGCTGAGACAGCTCGAGTCTACTGGGAGCAGATTGGACGACTTCACGGGATCCCCAGATCGATCGTCAGTGACCGAGATCCACGATTTGTGTCGAAGTTTTGGCAAGAATTCTGGAAGATTTTGGGTAGCAAGCTAAGGATGTCCAGCGCTCACCACCCCCAGACAGATGGACAGACAGAGGCAGCCAACAGGGTGGTAGAGCAAGTCCTCAGGTGTACGATTCATGGCAGTCAGGAAGTCACTCATTGGGAGAAATACTTGCCCATGGTGGAGTTCGTGATCAACAGCAGCGCATCGCCATCCACGGGGTACACGCCTTTCTTTCTGAACTACGGCTTTGAGCCAGTGACCCCGTTGGACCTGATCAAGGACATGGACCAGACCAACATTGAGGGTGTCAACGTCTTTGTCAACCGAATGAAGAAGACATTCAGAATGGCGATGCAGTCAGTTCATCAGGCTCAGCAGAGGCAGAAGCGTCAGGCCGATCAGCGGCGCAGAGAACAGAGGTTTCACAGTGGGGAACAGGTGCTACTCAGTACAGAGCATCTACAATTGAAAAATGCACTTGTACGCAAACTGAAGCGACGGTTCGTAGGACCATTTGCTGTGGTCCGTCAGGTGGGATCAGTGGCCTACGAATTGCAGCTACCAGAAGGGTGGAGGATACATAATGTCTTTCACACCAGTTTGCTTCGACCATTCAGATCGTCCAGATGGTCCACCCCACAGGAGTCAGATGACGCCGAGATCGAGCCAGAGGCTGATGAACCGTATGAAGTTGAGAAGCTGCTGCGATGGAGATGGGCAGGACCCAGTGGCAGGAGGCATAAGGATTTTTTAGTGTTATGGACAGGGTGGAGTATTGACGATGCCTCCTGGATACCTGCTGGAAATTTCACCTATGCACATGAACTTCAGAAAATGATCAAGAGGGATAAGCCCGAGGAAGACACTAGTATGGGATAGTGTGCTTTCGGGGGCGAAAGCTACCCCAAGGGGGGAGTATTGTGACGTGGCTGCTTGGGGTTAGGCTAAAATTGATATTTTTGAAGCGGCGGTTGGTCAAAAAAGTGCAAATACGGCAAAATCAGCTTATTCAGGAGCTCCTGATGCTAATAGCGACTTGAAACGTCCAATTCCGTGTAGAAACGGCGAAGTTATGGCCAGTTGAAGTTGCAATACTTTAGCATGGGATTCGGACCGGTAGATGGAAGCATCGGGGATTATGTGGAGCTGATTTAGGTGAATGGTGGACGGTGACAATGTGCCTGGACGTGCACTTGTCTTGTCTTGTCATGATGTGACCGCGATGGACCCGCGATCGGGCATCGCGCATGCGATATGTGCGCGCGCATGCAGTGAATCGTTGTAACACCTTTGGCCCACTCTCTGGTCTCCCGCGAGCCAGCGAACCACCACCGCGTTGCGCCGCCACCTCTCGCCGACAGCAGGCCTCGGGGATCGATCCCCGTCGAGCAGCCAGGCCCACAGCGACCCGCGAGGCGGCTTGCCCGGATCGCCTGCGTCCAAGGTAAGAGGGCGGCCGACCTCCAACGGCCGAAGTTGCGAGGCGAGAGCGACCCAACGCCTCCGGAAGCGGCGGCTGCCGGCCAGGGCGCAACTGCGGCGGTGCAATGGATCTGCCGCGATTCGGCATCGACGGTCAGCCATTAAGCTCGATGCGTTTTACCACCACCGGCGGCGGATGCGTCCAAGTATTTCTCCGTCTCTCTCTGACGAACCTCCAGCGGGGGTGGATGCTCTCCCACGGTTTTAGAACGCGGATGCGGTTGGTCACCCAAGGTTAGCCGGTCGCGCTTTGCAGCAGATAACCACTCATTGGTCCTTTGCCGTCGTGGTGCTGCCCACCACACACCGTGCATGGGAGCCCTTGATTGCGGCGTTGCCCGGGTTACGCAGGCCGCTCACCATGCCCCGCACCATCAACTGGCGCGGGAAGGAGATTGATTCCTGGTCCGCTTTGGGGGTAGTGGCATCTGGACTGCCAAAGCCTTCGAGTTGGTGCCCATGGGTACATATGTTTGTGACCGAGCCTGTGTCTTAAATGCACTTTGCATTGCTCTGGATTCCTTGTTCCTCTATCTCAGTGCCTCTCTGCCGCTGCCAACCGAGCTTCCATCTCGGGAGGCGGCCCGCCCCACACGTGCCAGGGGCCGGGTACCACATCCGGGACCCATTCGTTCACAGTAGTCCTAGCCCTAGTGCGTCGGTCGGCCTGCACCTGTCAGTGCCAATGTCGCCCCCGGTCCACATATCTTTCCACTGTATCTACAGACCGCAACAGCGTTTGGTTGGCTACCTCAGCCATCGACAGCCCCAGGTCGTGATGCCGATGCTGCAAATTCCCTCGCTTGCCACTGTAATAAGTCAGCGTAGCTGGCGCGCGTATCTGTTGTGCCCAATGCCGCATAATCCGAGTAGCTTCCATGGCATCCACCGACTGGTTCAGCGGCCCATTGTGGCGATCCCAGGCAGGCAGTAATATCCGGACATCTCCTCTCGAGTGTTGCACGAGCCAGTCTCCCATGAAGTAAAACCAATATAAGAAACCCAATTTTTGCCATTTGTGGATCTCGACTCACCCTGGCCGAAACTCCATCGTGGTTTTTAAGGTCCACACGTCCAGCATAATTGGACCATCGACAGGGCGCTTACCCATCTCGGGTGTCCAAATGGGTCAGCCCCACTCGTCCACGATCATATCTCGCGTGTACGGTCCCAGCTGCGGCCTCACTCACTGACCCGTTTCCCATAGGAACGTGAGTAGCAGAGCATCCCGCGCCATGCGGCCTCTATGCAAGGGATCCTCCTCGCGGTCAATCTCGCGATGGCACGCCTCGAGCATGCTCCGATACCACTCCACTCGTAATGGCTCAGCGCTGCTCTCCCCTATCCCTTGCACCTGCTGCGAGGCATGGTAGGTCCTCTTCCAGGCGCGGACACAGTCGGACTGGTAAGGGTTTCCCGTGCACCCTTTACTTTGCCAATCCCCCTCCCGCCCATTTTGGCGAAACCAGCCACTTAGATGGCTGAATTCCTTTTCCAACGTATTAAAGTGCATCACTTTTTCTCCATCCTCCGTGCGGGTTCGGGCCCGCCCCTGGTGCGTCTGGACAAACCACTCCAGGAACGTTATCACATCTTCCGGTTGAGGCGGTTCTGTTTACCAGTCCTTGGGTCGTCGCGCTCACCAAGTCATGAATTCCTGCTCAATTCGTTGCTTTCTTCGCGGTAGCTTCCTCTCCGCAACGCGTAGCACTCGCGCTCTGTGAGCATCCCGAGCCATCTGGTATTGCTCACTCATCTCGCGAACTGTCCATTCCTCCGCACGGCTAGCCACAATAGGCCCCCCTAGGACCTCGCTCCGAGTATCCCGAATTTCCTGCCAGACATTCGCCACACTCAATCAGTCCGCATACGGCTTTGCCTTTGCAGCCCACATTTGGGCCGAACGGTTGGATATGCCTGGAAACGGCCCTCTCGCCTCCTCGGGGAGGACAATGGCATGCGGGCTAGGCGCCACAGCACGGCGCCGGGACAGAACCCGCAGCCATTAGGAAATGCCGAAGGGCCGTTGACGCTTTAAGAGCGAGGCAGGTGCCCCTATCCGTCCTGGACAGGGGTGGGTCTTGAGGCCCGCCACTGGACCGGGGCACTTGGCAAACCGTTAGGGCGTGAGTGGGCGAAGAAAGCGATCGGGACAGGCAGAAGAAGAAGGGAAGGACGGGAAAGAGTAGGACGTGGGCCGCGTAACGCAGCGAAGTAAGATGGCGTAAGCCAATTTAACGAGCAGAAAGTCATTTGTTAAGATACACTCACACCGCACCGCAGCGTGCCAACGACCCTCTCCTTTAGGACCCACATCCGCACTGCCCCACAGGTGGCGCGGTGATCAAGAGAGCGCAAACGCGCACACAGACACCCACAGTGGGGCTGCCACTGTTTCCTCAGGGGCCCAAGGCCCCAGGTCGAATTCACCATGCCCAAGCTCCGCGACTTTCTGGAGCACCCGGACGAGATCCTGCCGGCCGTGCGCATGTACCTGGAGGTCCGTCGCGCCACGCGCCTGCCCGCCGACCCCGGCCTGGCCTTCTGCTACGACATCCTCAACTCCGTCTCCCGGTCCTTCGCGGTGGTCATCCAGAAGCTGCCGACGCCGCTGCGCGACGCCGTGTGCGTCTTCTACCTCGTGCTGCGCGGGCTGGACACGGTGGAGGACGACATGGCGATCCCCATGGCCGAGAAGCTGCCCTGCCTGAGGTGGGGCCTGGGCGCCTCCGCCGCCCAAGCTCGCTCTTGCGGGCCGTGAGCGTTTGAAGCATCCCGTTTTGAGGGCGGGGCATCGCGTGGCGAGCTGTTTCTTTGCCGGGGGCATGTGGAGATGGGCTTGTGCGACGATCGTGGTCTTGCTGCTGTGTGGCTCGTGGGGAAGCACGCCGCTTGATAGCGCTTGCTCGGCCGAGTTGATATGTCGCATTGGTCGCCTGGCTCTCCAGGCAGAAGATGGCGCCCGCTGCGCCGCGGATGGGCTCTTTTGCGGCCCCATGGCTTTCGCACCAATTTCCTCAAGGGCCAGTCCCCAGGAAAATTGGACATGATAACAACGCTCTGTGTCCTCGCGTTGCTAATTGATCATATCATGTCAGTTGGTTTGCAACTGGACAAAGCTGAGTTCACGTTAGAGCTCAAACAATGCGATTGGTATAGCCATGAGTACAATTGCACCATGGTAAACATGCGTTGCAGAGCGATGCCCTCAATGGGGATGAGACGGGACATTTGCAAGACATGTTCTTGCCTCTGCAAGATTCACTGGATGCCTGTGCTTGCCCTGTCAGCAGTAACTGTGTGCAATTCGCTTCTTAGTCATCATCGCCTTGAAGCTGCAATGGCAGCCACTTTGCCACTTGCCAACAACCCAACACAAGCATTGACGGCCTATGCCTTCTCACCCCCTACACCTTGGCCCCCAGGCACTGACACATCCTCATGCCCTGCTGTAGATCTTTCCATGAGAAGATCTATGAGCGCGGCTCCCGTTGGCCAACCTATGGCAAGGACCATTACAACCGCCTGATGGCACAATTCGGCGCAGTTGTGGACGTCTTCCTGCGCCTAGACCCCACCTTTCGGGCAGTGATCGCTGATGTGGCCAAGAAGATGGGGCACGGGATGGCTGAGTACATCGAACTGGAGGTCGAGACTGTCAAGGACTTGGACCTGTATTGCCACTATGTGGCAGGGCTGGTTGGGGAGGGCCTATCAGCCCTGTTTGCTGCTTCAGGGCTGGAGGACCCAAAGTTCAAAGACCTTACTGATATGTCCAACGAGATGGGGCTATTCCTGCAAAAAACAAACATCATAAGGGACTATCTGGAGGACATCAATGAGGAGCCTGCCCCCAGAATGTTCTGGCCCAGGTGTGAAAAATTTCCTTAGTTTCAAGTCCCGCTGAGACTGTGAAAGGCACACAATGGGTTGCTGCACAGTCACCTTGCTTGCATCGATGCTGGGCGCTTGTGCACCAAATAGTTGTTCAGAACATTGATTAGTGAACTTTTAGTATTAAGCAATAATTGCATGTAGTGATTCACGTTGAGCGTCTGAACATGTAGACGAGTCGTTAAGTATGTGTTGTTGAATTGCAAACAGCTGCCCTGCATCGCCTTTGTTTGAGGTATACGGGACATTATCATTGCTGGATCAGAATATTGAAAGAGAGGTATCTCTCTCTGGTGCAGGGAGGTGTGGGGCAAGGAGGTCGAGGGACTTGAAGAATTCAAGGAGCTCAAGAATCGCGGGGCTGCACTGGATTGCCTCAATGCCCTCATCACCGATGCACTGAGGCATGTGCCCACATGCTTTGCATACA
The DNA here is from genome assembly GCA_905146915.1 of Ostreobium quekettii. Classification (NCBI taxonomy): domain Eukaryota; kingdom Viridiplantae; phylum Chlorophyta; class Ulvophyceae; order Bryopsidales; family Ostreobiaceae; genus Ostreobium; species Ostreobium quekettii. The sequence continues at coordinate 11,495 of CAJHUC010000618.1, read as the reverse complement.
TGAAGATGTTGCAGAACCAGCAGGTGTTCAGGTTTTGTGCCATACCCCAGGTGCGTGGAACGATATGTGAATTCCGTGACTGCCCTGGTGGGAAAATGGCAAAGCCAATGCCCATTCACTGGGTGCCGTGATTTCCAAGGTGTGAAAAGGGCAGCATGCGGAACTGAGATGATGGGAGACTGAGCAAACTGGGTCCATTGCTCCAGTGCCTACCATTGCCCAATGGGCACGCAATGGCTTTGTGGTGAATCTGTGAACGACTGTATCCACACAAGCAATACGGAGAACAACACACGGGTCATGGCACATTTTTCTTGCTCCATCAGTTTGGCGGCAGTCCACAAGGACGTTACACTGCTGTCAAAGAGAGTGTGATGTGTTTGTGACAAGTTGGATCTGTGGAAATTACATTATTGCCCTACACCACAGAATGCCCTGAATGCAATATTTGCAAAAGGCCAATCAACATATGAACCAACATCCAAAATGAAACAATTTGTTGTCCCTTCAGGTGATGGCCATAGGGACACTGGCCCTGTGCTTCAACAATGGGGGGGTGTTTGAGGGAGAGGTCAAGATGAGAAGGGGGCAGACATGCGTCATATTCGAGAGGTGAGATGCGTCCTTTGGATTTCATCGGCGTTCATTTGGTGAAGCAGTTGACTTGTGTCCAGAAGGCACTGATGGACTTACATTCATTCCTCGCATTCGTTGGCCCCCCGCTGGTTCTTCTCCTTCACTCCACGTTCACACCGTGGGCTGCAAAAGGTACACATCAGGTATGGGTGCCAATGGTGAAAGCATATTTGCAGGCTTGGCAGATGAAGTGCAAAGTCATGGCTTGCCCACTGCAAGCACAATCACTGTGGGAAACTCTAGTCACATATCGATTGGGCATGACTTAAGCAAGTTGCACCTTGCAGTGCTTGGGGAAGATTCTGGGTTGCTGGGTACTCCCCTTTGATTTCACCTGGTATCGGTTCAGTTTTGTGTCCTCAGTTGTTGTTTTGCTGCAAACAATAGCCTGTTGCATCCTAATCGATTGCTGCAGCACAGGCTCATTGCTCACATTTTGTTCTGAAGTACGATTGTTCGCGTTGCTGCATGTCTGCTGTCATCAAACAATTGCTATGTAATGGGGGGGGTTAGAGGACTAGCTAATTACTTTCTGGGTTGTCCTATATTGGACCAGCATCATTCTGGCATTAGTGGAATTAACCATAATTGCAGAAGTGTGGTTTAATTGGCACAACTAATGAAACCATGCTGGAAAAGGCCTGTGTTCCTTTATACTGCCCTGGCAGCACACTGGTTATACATGCCCCTCATTGACCACTATATCGTCCATTGTTTTATGGCCAACACCTGTGTCACAGACATTTGTATTCAGCCAGTGAACATCCCACTGCTAGACCATTTGCCTATTGACCTTTTGACCCTTTGTTGGGATTATCCATCACCATCTGCCCATGTGAATGTTTATGTGTGCGATGTTTGCAGCGAATTTTATATTCTTGGAGCCAATGTACCCTGGGGTTGTGGCACCGAACAGTCCCTGTGCTGTCTAGGCCTGCTGATACATTGTGGTTGTGACTGTTCCCTGGCAAGAGAGTGGTGGAGACAATGCACAAAGTACAAAGTAGCAGAAAAGCAGGAAGTGATAATTGATAGTGGAATGCTGGTACTGTTCCACGAATTTTATATTCTTGGAGCCAATGTACCCTGGGGTTGTGGCACCGAACAGTCCCTGTGCTGTCTAGGCCTGCTGATACATTGTGGTTGTGACTGTTCCCTGGCAAGAGAGTGGTGGAGACAACGCACAAAGTACAAAAAAGCAGAAAAACAGGAAGTGATAATTGATAGTGGAATGCTAGTAAAGCACCATTAACACTCTAACGTATCTGCAGAGCTTGTTGGAGCAAAACCATCACTGTCTGCGGGGAGCAAAGACAATGCCTGGGTTTTGATGCCAAATGTAGCTGAATCTTCCCTCATCGATTCTGAGCATATCGAACATGTCCAGTGCATCAAGCAAGTCTGCATATCTAATATATAGATGACCAACTGGTATCCAGAGACAGTAGACTGTGTCAAAGTCATCTCACGTGATTGGCATCCACACCATGCCATCTGCATGCGCCTGAGGACAAGTCACTTTGAACAGACATGCCACTATGCAAATTTGTGCGTGCATCTTTCCTATGCTTGCTGATGGGCAATTCTGGCCCTCGCTGGGGATAACATTCCTGGTTATGGCAGCAGCATCTAGAACTACTTGAAGCAGAATTCTAATCAGCAATGCACCACGCAAAGTCTGCATAGATGTGAACAGTGCTGGGTACAGCCTTGATGAATGCAAGGCTAACGATGTGTCATTCTCTTTAAGAACTTTGCAATGCCTAAAATACCATTGTCATTGATTGACGCACCTTACGAGACCTGGCATTGAACCCCCCAGGCGATCTGTTGAGCGGCAACATGGATAGTACACACTGCTTTACAGTATTCCCACTGTCTGAAAGGGCCATACCTTGCGATGTTTGGCACCTCTGATCACTGGCAGTTCGCACACCTTGCTCTGTGTCATCCCAGTGTTGAGTCGATGAAAGATGTCTACAAGTACTTCCGGGAGTTCGCTGGGACGATTGGCGCCAAGTGCCAGGCCTCCGTGTTGAAGAGGGACCCCAACTCAAGGAAGACAATGGAGACCATAGAGAAGATCGAGGAGTTGTGTGAGAAGGGCCTGAAAGAATGTGGTGTCCCAACCAACGGTGCTCCTGCCGATGTGTCAGACCAGCCTGTGGAGTGGTGGGTGCGCTTAGGGATCATGTGCCTCTCCATAGGGTACTTTTTGTACGCCTGGGGAATAGCTGGATTCCGAGCGAGTCTGGGCGTAGCCCCCAACCCCTCCAACTTCTTGTTGGACATGATGCAAAGGCTCTGCTCTCTGTTGCTGCTTTTTGTTGGTGTCATCTGGGTTGGGGTGCTTGGCAAGAGGCTGGGCACACCTGAACCCTAGCCATTGGAAGTGCGCTGTGTGGGGGCTGCCCTGGTGACCATCACTTGCTGCAGCATGCGCCTGCTGGAGAACTTCATGCAAGGATGGATACAAGAAGATATATGAGGAATTGGAATCCTGGGAGTAGTATGGGCTGGGCAGCATTTGGGCCCGATAAATTGCAAAATCAGAAGCACAGCGGATTCGAACGTGGGATCTACAGTTTGCAGTTCATTTGCTGCGAATGTGTGTGTGTGTGTGGAAATGCCATTGATATACAAGGATCACTCCCCTCTCGTCCTTCCTGCATTTGATTCTGCTTTGATGAAGTGGCACCCAAGCAACCTGGTGGAAATGGGGAGGGTTCTCTTCACCATGTCATGCTGAATGATTCCAAAATACTCTCGACGCTTGTGGAAAACTGCCCCAAGCATGTATGCCTGGCCACGGTGAAGGGCAGCAATGCACAGCCCTACTTGAATCTTGGGGAGGTGAAATCTACAACTTTTTTGTATCCTTTGGCAACCAAATGGCTCCCAGCAAACGTGCCAACCTGAGCAAATGGACACAATCTCCAGAAAGTCGGTCTGCTGCTTGGTGTTAAACTCTGCCACCACAGCAGGTGAGGATGTGGCATATGTGGCATGACTGCTGCTGTTCCATGACGCACTGGAGAATATCCCTATATCTGGCTCAAGCAAAGCACTTCGCGCCACATTCTGAAGCATTTGTCTTAATTGCAATCAAAGTGTCAATCTGATCGACCTGTGATTCGGTTCCCGGAAAGGAAGCAAGTCCTCTTGACATTCCATCGGCTGGTCCCCACAGAAGCGCAAATCAGTAAACAATCAGAAGGGTCACCCTGACGTCCCACGCGAAGCATCGAGCCCCGCCGTCGACATTCGAAGCCCTCCCCTCCCTCGCTCGTACCTTCGTACTTCCGAACATCCCAAGCCAAACTACGGGACTGGCAATCGCCAGTCGCACCACAGACCCACACAGATCCCCGCCGACGCAAGTTGTTGCGTCGCAAAAAAATCGACGTAATGTGTGAGAAGCGGCGCCCAACTGAGGGGTGAACCGCTCCGGTTCAGGCGGGCCGCGTCCCTGCCACTGGCACGAGCCCCTTGGTGGGTGAGCGGCAGGGCCCACCAAGCGCGGACCCTCTCGATGTCACCCGTCAACAGCCGTGCGAGACCGGCATGCGACTGCACCAATCAAATCAATCAGGTCGGTGCGCGGCGAATCAATCGACCCTGTACGGTCGTGGGCGGATTGATTGGCGGCGGTACGGGCCCCACGTGCCCAGTACATCCCTTGCTGTGGGGCACGAAAGCCTGTCGTGACGCCTCGTTGTCTTCGGGGCGCACAGCCGTATTGGGCGCCAGAATGGCGCGGGTGGTTCGCCGGTGGTTCTGTCCCCGGCCACACGGCGGACGGAGCTGCCGGACGGGACCCAAACCTTGGGATGGGGCCTCCTAATAGGGGATGAGTCACCCTGGTGACGCCACGGGAAACGCTACGGGCGCCCGTACCGCCCGCCGCCGGGCCGCACGAAAGGCCCTGGCTGTATTGTACGGGACGGCCGGAGGGCCGCGTCGGCCAGGTCCGCCGGCGTTGGTGGGACGCGGACCCCACATCGGGAGCGTGGTTAGTCATGGGCGCACCGCCTTCCGCTTCCGGAACACCCAGGAGCCCGCCCGCCTGTCATATGCCCTGGCCCTTGCGCGCACACCGCCCTCGTTTGACCAACACACGCGCAGCGGACCCCGAGCGCGGCTGCCGCCAGCGGCGCATGGTCAGCGGCGCGGGGGCACCGCAACGGCTGGGCAGGCCGGCACGCGTCTGACTCCTTCGGGGGCGCGCACTGGCGGAGGGCCGCCGGCGGTTGCTGGTCTTCGAGCTGGCGAGGAGCCTTGGCGGCGTGTCGCGCGCACGAAGGTGACCGTGGGAGCGGAACGCGCCGCTACGGCCACTTCGGGCCCGGGCGGCGCAATTTGGGGATGGGAGCCTGCGCGAGGGGCGCATCAGTGCTCCTCGGGCGCCATCCCGCCGCTCGAAACAGCGGCGCGGGGGGGGCGGCCATCAGCGGAGGCTGTCGGGGGGCGCGCACCGCGTCTCGCGCGCCATGCCGCTCGCGCCCGCGCTGCCTTCTGGCTAATTCACCGCCATGTGGTGCGGAAAGCCGGTCCCGCGCGCCGGCGGGCCGCCCCGGGACTGAGCCCGGTGTTTGTGGTGGGCAGGCGCGCGACGACGTTGATCGAGGGGCGGGCGCCAGCGGTCTCGGCGCTGTCGTCGGCCGGCCGCGCGGCTTGAGCGGCGCGCAGTCAACGCCCTGCATCCCTCCGGGCTCCCGTGGAACCCCCCCCGTGGCTCGGTGCCGGTGATTGGCGCCCGGCGGCATTGGCCGCGGCCGTCCGAAAGCGAGCACCGGAAGGCAGCGCGTGCGCGATGACGAGCGAGCCGCAGCAGGGCTCCCCCTTCGAGGTGCAGGCATCCCTGGTGCCGGAGGCGGCCCCCGCATCCCTGCCCGGCGCCGCCCTGGGCGGCCCCGAGGCCGGCGAGCCGATCGCCATGGAGCTCTCCGGCCAGAGTGTGCCGGGCGGCGGCGAGCTGGACGCCGTGGGCGAGGGCTCGGCGGGGATGGCGTCCGCGTCGGGGGTGGAGCCGATGGACCTGGAGCCGGCCAACGGGGCGACGTTGCAGGCCTGCCCGCCGGCGCCGGCGCCGATCGTCGTGCCCGGCAAGAGCTCCTCAGACACCGTTGACGGCGCCGGGCAGGCTGTGCTGATCAAGGAGGACTCCCCGAGGTCGGACGGCTCGCCCTCGCACCCGCAGAAGAGCCCCGCCGGGTCGCAGAGACCGAGGTAGGGCACCCGGGGGGCCAACGGGGGTGGGTAGATGCGGTTGCGTCAACCTCGCCGTGTGCCGGCCGTGTTGGAGGGTATATGGTCGCCGGACGGGAGCGGGCGGGGGGGGACCGGCCGTGACTGTCCAGGCGCCACGGGCGGCTATCAGGGCGGGATTGGAGCTAATGCGTTAGACAGCGATGGGCTTGCGAGCGCCCGTGGCACCCCGGCGTTGTGAGCCCCATTGACGACCTTGTTGCGCGCCTGTCGCCGCCAAGGTTGGCGGTCGCGGCGGCGGGAGGGGAGTCGCGCTTGGTGGGCCGCCGAGCGAGGGGGCCGCTTCTGGGCTGGGGGGCTGGTCCCGGGCGGCGTTCTGGCGGTCACGCGGTGTTTGATCGCGCCGCGGCTGCGCAGGAAGCCCCACCTGCAGGGGCGGTTCAGCGGCCGGCTGGAGACCAAGGACGACGAGAAGGCGCTCCAGGAGGAGTGCCGCGCGCTGGGGCCACTTGTCGGCGGCGCGGGAAAGAAGGGCGAGAAAAGCCGCATGACCCTTGCCAAAATCGTGCGCGCAATTGCCACCGGAGATGTCAGGCGCCACTGCACCATGCGGGAGGAAAAGATAACGGTGGGTTCGGGGCTACTGGCCTGGCGGCCGTTGGTGCTGCGGAAACGCGCCTGTTGGTGGTTTGTGCGCTGGTATCGATCCTGTCGACGCGCTGCGGGTGGTCGTTGTGTTCCCGCGACTGCGATCAGGCTTGCGGACAGCGCTGACGAACGCGCCTGTTGGTGGGTAGGAGCTCCAAGAGAAGCTCAAAACTGTGGAGGCAGTGTACCGGCGTGACGTGGAGCTCCTAAAGCAAGAAAATAACGCCCTTCGACTGAAACTGGAGTTGCAAGGGGCGGATGACTTCAACCATCGTCAGGTGGGTTGGTGTGCATGTCAACTCCAGAACCCACCAGTGGTCTCTCCACATATCTGACTATCCCCTCCGTTGAGGGTGCGCCATCTGCCGATGAACCCTGCAGTTGGGTTTGGATACTCAGTGTTGGCCAAGCCATCCCTTAAGGGCCTCGCCGCAGGGCTGGCATCAGCAGCACTCAGTTCAGCTTGTGTCTTGAAACAGATCCCCCACATGCTGCGCGGGAACCTGACGGCCAACAACTCCCACGAATCTAGAGTACGCTGCTACCGAGCCTTTGCACTGTCAATGCTGTTGCCTCACCACCCAAGTTGAATCACGGCACCTACCTTTTCTGGTGGTCACAGGGGGGTGTGCACCACCACTGTGCTGGGTCTTATATTGCCTGTTGGTGTTCCTCATTTAGCAGGTCATAATCACCCCAGCATCCGTGCCCCCGATGGTCGTGGTGAGGAACAACCCTGGGCAACGATACAGTGCGTCAGACCCCATGACCTCCATCGGCGGAGGAGCAACCCCTGTTGATGTCCCGATACCTTTCCTCTTCCCATCTGGCCAGGGCGCACAGCTTCAAGGACTGCAGGTAGTACCCCATAAGGACCGTGGCATCTTGGCTGAAAGGGCAGCAGAGCGCGCAGGTCAAAATTTAAGGGATTTGCAAGATACTGTGTGCCAGGATGCGTCGCAACAATCTTTGTGCAGCTTGCCGAGATTTGCCGACGGTCTTCTTTGTCTGTTTTAGGACAGGTGCATATCTAACAGTGAATGCAGATACACTGTCGCCTGCACTGTGTTGATATTGCTTTATTGCTAATTCTGATATCTCTTGTGTGGCTTTTTATACAAGGCCAACAGCCCTATGCCACGTGCAGGCCGTGTGGCGCAACTTGGCTCCATGGATCCAGCTGCGGTGAGTTTTCTGCATATTGCCTAAATTCCTGTGACTGTTTTTTAGGTTGCAAGGAGGATCAAAACTGTGTCCCAGTGTTTCTCTGTTTCATGCTGGCAGTCATCCATTCTCTATACACACCGGAATCTCTTTGGGCTACTCTTGTCCTGCCTGATCGTCATGAAGAAAGGATGAGAGCGGTGCCCACTTTGCAAAAACACATTTAAACTTGCCCATGCCCTGCCTTAGCTGGGTGCGGACATAACTCGAATGTGTCTGATGTTCAGGCACAAGCAAGAGCACTGGCAGCAAGGAGTCAGGCCGCCAACAACCTGAATCTGAAGAGAAAGCTACAGGAGATGCAGCAGGTGTGATGGGGCACAGCAACCTGTTGTTGCGGAGTGTTAAACCAGGGACTATTGTAGGTGCACCCTAGGCAAGGTTTAGGCAACCTCAACCTGTCAGACTTGGGCTGGACAGTGGGCTGCAGAACCAATGCAGACATTCAGAATATGCACATATGTATTCTGCCTTGGAGAGGTGGCAGGGCACTACAACCCCCCTTGCAAGTGATAGGGGTGGAGGAGGCTTGGGTGCTGAAAGGCAGTACGTTCAAGAGGGGTTAAGCCTGCCCAGGCCTGATTGGGCCATCTATGTGGTGGGCTGATGGGACCAGAAAATGCAGTGACCAGAAGGGGAAGCAGGATTATCAGCCAGGATGTTTATTGTTCCTTGGAAACAAACTGTGCCCAAACCTGGAGTTATTGCAGTGTCCGCAGCCCAATCGGGGCTCATAACACATGTCATATATCATGGCACTCCCTAAACAGGCTGGATCTAAGGCTCTGGAACTTTGATACCTCGTCTCTGCTTGTCTTGCAACTCACTGAGGGGTCAAACTGGCAGTGCACGATGCGATCGGGTGGCCAATTGGGCATGAATGCTTGGAAGAGATGCAATCATGATGGTGGCATTGTGCACTTTGTGATTTGGTGCTTCCTTGAGGGTTCTGGTCACATAGCTGTTGCTGTCGTCTGGCTACAAGCAGCTCTTCCCCACACAGAATGTGCCTGTATTCTCCTTTGATTCCTAGCCTGTTGACTTGTCTTTGTGTAGCGTGTGTCCCAGGATCTGTCCCCAACAGCCTTCAACAGTGCAGCTAGTGGTGGTGGACTGCCACAGCAACAGGTTCGTGCTGCAGATTGTGCTTGCTTTGTGGATCTACAGTTGTTGCTGTGATCAGGAGCCTGTTATGGGGAGCTCAGGTTTTGGACCTGTGTGCGTTAGAATGTGGGTTACATGGATGGGGTGATCAATGTCCGCTGCTGACAGTGCGAGGCACTTTGGGTGAACTCATCCTCATGTTGTGTTTGTGTCCTGCAGGTGGCTTTCGTGTCTGTGCCTAATTACACAGGTGGGGCTGGGGCTGGCGCTGGCACTGGTGCTGGTGAGGGCGAGGGCAACCCAGGAGTCCAGCCAGCCCTTAACCTGCTGGGTGCACAGTCAGGCCTACAGCACAGTGGTGGGCATGACATGCACACACCTACAGTGGCCCTTACCCTGGGAGACGACTTGGCGGCACAGCACTTCTCACAGCAGGCTGGCTTCTCTGGCCAGAAGGCTGTCATTGTGAGCAACCTGCAGGTGAGCCTGTGTGGTGGAAGCCCTTCGATTGGATTTTGTGCCCCACCCTAAAGGTGTAACAGCAGCGATTTGTCAAATTTTGACCAGTGTTGCATCTGGGATGTCTGATTTGTTGTTATCAGCAAATCATGCCCTCCTGCCCGCAGGGCGATCAAAGAATGTATTGTTGGCAGTGCCATGTCGTGCCGGCGCTGTTGCTTTTACTTTGCTGTTGTTCCAGTGGTGCTGGTTCTTTTCTCTGTTTCTACCATTTTGCCTGATAAGTTGTATACCTTTTTCCCTTCTAGGTTGCCCTTTTGTCGCCTTCGCCTTGTTTCTATTCTATCTTCATGTGCTCGATTCACATACCAAAACCTGGAGTGTCCTGTATGCGAGGTCATGGTGGACCAGCATGCTGCTGTCCAACACTGTGAACAAATGGAATTGTGCTCAGGGCTTTACTGGAACGTGTATGCACAAGGATTGGTGCATAAGCTTGTTCATGGAAGGGGCTCGCCTATACGTTCAGGAAGCTGTGCTATCAAAACGACGCCAGTATGTTCTTGTTCAAACACCCCACCTGTAATGCAATAGTGAATCATGGGTCTTTCCAGCCCTGCCTCAGTGCTTCATATTGATGGGTTGAATAAAGACACTATGTTCAGTCACTATTGTGTGCGTGCCATGTCCACCTTGACATAGGCACCATGAACAGGGTTGACATGATTGAAGAGTCTGCTGTTTGTTTGGGGGTGCCATGACAATGTTTAGATATTAACTCTGTTTAGAAGGAGTGTGTCTATCACAGTGGCCCATTGCACCCTCCCCCCTCTCATTACAACATTGCCTGAGACAGCCGTTGTTGGACACACCCCTTGTCAGCGACCCTGTGCAATTGTGGTGTCAGTCTGTCAGCAACCAAAGACCTGTTCATGCATGGTAACGTTCAAGCTTTGATGAGGAGAGGCTGTGTAGCTTAACCAACCATGGTCCTTGGTGAATTGAGTTCCACATCACATGTAGCTGAAATTGTCACCACATACAAGTTTGCCTGTCACACATGGGACTGGTTGTCATTGGGCTGTGTTCGCTCTGAAGTCAGTGACCTGGAGTCAGTCCATCATGGAATTTTGCAACAGCTGTACCAGGCATTGGCCCCTGGCTGTCCACTCAGGGATTCTCCACGCATGCATGCCCTAACTGGTGCCTGCACGTAGGCCGCCAATGCTGCTCTGCAGTCCACGGGGCCCTTTGCATCCCACTTGTTGAGTGGTCAGATCGGCCTGGACAACGTGCTTGGCCACATCCCCCTGTCGGAGGCCCTGTCCACCAGTGCACCACTGGTGATCGGTGGCAATGACATGGGCCCCACACTGGAGGACTCGGCCCTTTCCACTCCCATGGAAACTGAGATGGACCCCAACATTCTCGAGCAGCTGAATGCCGGGGACCTCGACCTGACGACTGTTGCAGCAACAATTCCTGTACTCCAGGGCACCGGGGGCGGTGCCCACATAGCAATGATGCCTGCTGCTCAAGTCTTGAGAATGAGCTCCGATGCCGGCAGGCAGGTCGGCTGATGTATATATTTGCTGTGCCTTTGGGCGCCTGAACTGGTAAACCGGTCTTTGTTAATAAGAGCCTGGGACGACTGCAGATTTGATGGCTGTGCCACTGTGGGCTCTACAAATCTGGGTTGTTCACTGTCTTTGCGTCTGTTTGAATGTGTTTGAGTCAGGGCTGCGAGTGGGACGGCGTTGCGGGAGGGCGTTGGTTTGCCTGGACAAGGCACGGGCTGCGGATTGTGCTTGTTGGGAACATGTCACAAGGTGCTGGTGGTTTGGTTATGGAAGGGGGGCAGGGGAACGAAAGGTTGGAAGCCATTGGGTCGTGAGGTTGCTGGATAGAAAGGAGATCTGTGGTTGGACTGCTGGTACATGGGAGGCGCGCTTAGGGTAGGAAAAGCGACGCTGGATTTTGAACACCCAGCTTGCAATACAAGTGGAAGGGACGTGTGAAGATGGATGGATGTCCCCAAGCTGGAACAATAACTTGAGTCAGGGCTGAACGCAAAGCATGCACATGTGCATGCTTGTGCCTCTGTCTGCCCAGGTGCGAGTGTACTATAATTGATGGATGGGTGGAATGGCACGCCACCACAAGCGCTGCCAACCTGCACAGCGGTTGAGACGCAGAGGGTGTCCAGAACCTGGTCG
>CAJHUC010000617.1:62909-82164 GCA_905146915.1 Ostreobium quekettii | reverse complement strand
ATGCCGGAACCAAAGACAGAACATGGCTTCAGATGGCTCCACATGGCCTCAGATGCCGCGGAGCTCGGTTAATGTAATCAAACCGGATTTCAACAACAACACACACACACACATCAAGATGCGACTTCACCTAAAATGTGCCGCTTTAGTATCCACGACTCATCCAACCAATGTAATATAGTTGTGAGATAAGCTTCGTTTGCACGGGAGGTCCACACGTCGCATGTCATAGCCACGGAGGTGGTCTTCATCAGCTCCCCAATCTCCTGCTTGATGCTCATCTTTACTGCCTTGGCTTAGTCTATAATGTTTAAAACATTATGCAAAATTTGCGTAATAGCTTGTCTGGATATCCGTTGCCAGCGTGGCATGAACCTCCTCATAAATCGGCAGAACGCCATGCGCTGACCAAACTGGTAAGCAAGGTTCATCGAGCAAGTCAACTGGCCAAGGGCGGTGCACGCCGCCTACCACTCCTTACTCCTGGGACTCCATGCTCCAAATGTCGGTCTTGCCTCTGCGTCCAATATCATTTGGCTGCCAGACCACGGTCTAGCCAACGCATCCTCCAAGTCCTATGCGTTCAACACTTTGTGTATGTTCTTGAGGTGGCCCAAGGGCCCACTCCATGCTGCACTCCTCCAATCTTTCTTGAGCACATACATAGGCTTGGGTAGCCTTTTTCCATATCGCACGCATAAAATACACCTTACAGAGATGGATGTTAGGTTTACCTCCTCGTTGCGCATGCGCGTCACATCAAAACCCGGGAGCGCCCAGTCGCAATGGTCGGGATCCCCCATTCTCGCCCTCTTTATCTTCTTTTTCTTCCCGTGGGTGCCATCCCCATCATCGATGGGGGTCGATGGGCCATCGACTTTGATGACGTCATCCTTGCCTGCCTTTTCCAACATTTGCGGCCCTGGTGCACTGTGTCTCTTCTTCTTGAAAGCACTGTGTATGGTCTGCTACTCGGCAGCTCGTCTCTTGCGGGCCTCCAATCGCTTGCCTCTGGTCTTCACAGTCAACTCCGGCGTTGTGTCAGACATCACCAGCGCCATCCCCTTGTAGTTGAACAAATCGATACTTTCAGGAGTTGACTGGGAAGGTTTTAGCATGGGGTCGTGACCTGAAACCCAAGTGCAGTGGTTCAACGAACACAGTATGACATGCTGAAAACATTGCACTTACTTACATTGAAAATGTCAACAAAAATATCCCTCGAGCCTAGCGACAAACCGAACGTTTGTCCCGTCCAATCGGCCGGTACCCCAAAGTCCGAGTCACTCCTGGCCCCCCTTATCCTCTTCATCACTGCCAGAACTATAAGTTGAAGCACTCCACTCATCGTGGTCTAGTATTCTATATTACCAATCATCTTCAAGGAAAAAACTTGTCTCAGCTAGTCTTCTTAACTTATACTGGTATACATTATGAGTCTTTGCTACCGTCTTGTACCCAACCCCCCGTTTGTGCTCCCCGTGTGGGCCATTTATTCGGATGTTCAACACTGCCGACGCAAGGCGCATCCGCTCCTGCTGCCTGTGTCGCATCTGCGCCGCCCGTGCCACCGTCCTCTGTTCACGCACACGTTCCATTCTCCTTCTGTCTATGTCGAGGAGGACTTGGCGCCATTCGCCAAACCTCGCATGCGCTGCCTCCATCCCCCCTAACAAAATAAAAATGGACCTACAGGCTAGGGCAAAGTGTGCCCTGTCCCTTACATCCAACCTATCCCCGATCATAGTATATATCAAAAGTGGCATCCCAAGGAACTCCAACTCCATCCTTTCATTAGCCGAGACCCTATCCCTCAACTTTCTGAGCCTAACATGGACACCTGCCCGGTGTTTCCTCATGTGCCGCTTTCTGCCGTCAGGCCTCCACTGGCCTTGATGAAGGCCACCTACACCGGCAAAGGCAATTGTTCGACATATAGTAGTGCAGCGTTTCCCGGCCAATGGGCGGCTGGTACTCTGCCCTTCCCGGCCAAAAGGCAGCCGGTACTAAGGCCATGAACCAACAGAGGTTTGGGAGGCGGGCCGTTGGTGGTTGACTGGGCGGGGCGTTCAGGAAAGTGCATCATCTGCCACTGCCCCATATTCCATTTCCATATTCGTCACTTGTGGGCATCCGCACGATAGTGCTTGGGCCTAATATGACCTGCACTTGGTGCAGTGCACCGGGAGAGGCAAATGTTGGATATGATAGCACAGCATTTCCCGGCCAATGGGCGGTCGGTACTCTGCCCTTCCCGGCCAAAGGACGGCTAGTACTGAGGCCACATAGACCAACAAACTGCCAGCACTGCAGGAGTACAAGAAAAAAAGCCCCATCGCATGGGGCCCGTCCAACAAGATAACATATGCATGACAGACATTTAGGAAAGTGCATCGTCCACCATTAACTCCTGTTCCAGTGCACACAACACCAAATTGCAAACAACAACACAATATGTAGCAACTTTCAAGCCTTGGAATCCAAGGTCAGCTTACATTTTCTCTTCCTTGTTGAGGCTGCTGGGGTGCCGCCCTTGGAGGTCCCGGCCTTGGCGCCTTGCGTAGCGTTAATCAGACTGCCTGTGCATGCCACACACACAATGAAGTACACACCCAGCAAGATGCTCATGCACCAAAAGAGACAAATGGCACCAATAGGGACATGATGGGAGAAGCAGCAGCTGCCTATGCACACCGCGAGCCCAGCAACAACGGCTTTTTCCCGGCCAGCCCATGGCCGGTACTCTAGCCGAGCAGAACAGCAATTCCCCCGCCCCACCCCGACACAATCTCGGATAAGCAACAGCCGCCCATGCACACCGTGAGCCCAACAATAGTGGCTTTTTCCCGGCCAGGCCACGGCCGGTACTCTAGCCGAGCAGAACAGCAATCTCCCCCGCCCCAACCCGACACGATCTCGGACAAGCAACAACCGCCCATGCACACCACGAGCCCAGCAACAGTGGCTCTTTCCCAGCCAAGCCTCGGCCAGTACTCCAGCCGAGCAGAACAACATTCCCCCCGCCCCAAACCGACATGATCTCGGAGAAGCAACAATGGCCCATTTCACCCCCCTACCTGCATTATCCCCTGGTGTGCCATGCTTATAGCCAGAGCCTGCATTGGAGAAAATCTAACACGTTACCAAACGGCCATCCAACCAGCGCTTTTGCAAAACAATAGCCCTTTCCGCACCAAGCATCGGCCGGTACTCCAGCCGAGCACAACAGCAAACAAACTCTCATGCAACATGTCGGTAAGGGAGTCATGGAAAACAACAGAACATGCATTTTTGCGCACAAGCACGATGCAAGAAACACACCACAACAATGAACTTATGCACAAACAGGGCATTTTTGGGGTCACCCAACGGACAGGAAAACCACAATATTGCGCACAAAAAAAATTAATCTGGTGCCGGCCAAGGACGCTTACAACCACCTCACAACCAACCCATGCAACCCACAAGTCGTGGGTGCAACATGGCCTTGCAACAACAATTACAACTGTTGTTACACACAATGCAAATTACAAGGAGCTAAGTCTAGAAATGGCCCCTCCCCCATCTAGCACATTTCGTCCCAATGCTCCAGCTCCGCCTGGAGATGCCGTTTGTACTGGGGGTGGATGCACCCCTTCCCAGCTCCATTGGCCTCTAACCAAACGTCACAAATGACATTGTCGGAGGACACCTCCCCCCGTATTTGCCGCCCTTCCACCCAGCGCCCATTTAGTTGGGCATCGTCTGAGGCATCGAAACGGAGGGTTCCCAAGTTGTAGGGGGGCCGGGGCTTGAATTCGCTTTCATAATACGCAACATTGAATACTTTCTTCACCGCGGGTCCACACCACTCTGCGGCCCTAGCCCCCTTCACAATCGCAACGTCAAAGCGCTGGCCCCATTCTTTGGCGTCGGTGTCAGACATGGCGATGGCCACCTGGTGGCCGACCTCTATGTCCCATGCGGCATCGAAGGGGATGTACTCTCTATCATTGGGGAGCGTGGAGAGGTGCCCGAATAGCAGTGGGCGCTCCCCGGGCACCGGGCCAATGTCCCTGCAGAGGACACCAACGGCGAGATGGTGAGGGCACCATGGAAAATGGGGGGGGGGGGGTTTGAGCAATTGGAATCACCGCGGGCAGACGGAATGTTGCAAGTGGATACGCGCGTACCTTGCAACGGGTGGAGCAGGGACGTTGGAGGTTGTGGTGGGCGCGGTGTCGGGCACAGCGGAGGGGGTGGCCAGCGAGGCGGGGGACAAGCTGTCCAGCCGCAGGGCGGCCCCCTCGTCAATAGCGAATGTGGGTCTGCCACTCCTGTCCAGAGGGAATGTGCGCTCGTGAGAGGCAATGAAGCCCTCCCACCAGCGCACGGCACCGGCCAACCAGCGGAGCTTGCATTGTTTGATGTCCTCTGTGGCGGTGGGGTCCCCACACACGTCGAGTTGGCGCCTCCACCTGGTGAGCTTCACGAGGACCCTCTTCTTGATGTCCTCGAAGTCCTGAAGTGCGGCCCGTGGCTCCCAACGCAGGTCGGCAAACCTCAGGGCGGGTTTCCCTGGGACGAACACCGGCCACCCACAGCGTCGGGTGTGCCCACCCAAGGGCTGTCCTCTCTGTCATGTTCGCGGGCATACATGATGGGCACCCCCCCTCCAAGACGAACTTGAACAAGTGGAAGCACTTGCCCAAAGGAACGCACCCTACAATAGAGCACTGTCAAGCCGGGAAGGCGTCACTGTGGTCAGTGCCGTCCGCGTGAGGACCAAGCCACAGGAAGCACACCAGAAAGTTGAACACAGATCGAGGAGTCCAGCCCCAGAACGCCACCAGAGATTGCGAGGGTTTGCGCATGCCGAGCGTTCAAACTCTCCCTGGGCGCCACCAAGTTTCTGCCAGCAACAGACACCAAGCACACCCGCGATTGGGAGAGGACAAGGATGGTGCAGATGTTACGTCTGGAAACAGGGGCCCAGCCCACCCCCGCAATGAAGACGTGTAGCGCCCCCGACAAAGGGGGAAGCAAACTGGCGCGACAGCGCGAAGATCCAGCCCGCAATCAGAGTTGCGTGGAGGAGTAAACGGGGAAGAAAACAACATAGCACAGGCTGTATCCAGGCGGTGGAAGGAACCCTGGAACCCTGGCCACCACCAAGGCAACAACTTTGAGTTTGCGCGCGCAACGTGTGCGAACGCAGGCAAATCCCACACTCAGCAAGGGGCGGGTCAGCAGAGGTTGCCCGGGTCGGCCATCGCAAGCGCACCTTCTATTGTCCCTCCCAGTTCCAAGGCCTCTAAAGGTGTGCATCCGGACGCCCATATCCCCTTCCTCAGCGTCGTTGTCCTCCTCCTCCTCGACACCCCGCCAGCGGTCGCGGTTGTACCTGAGGAGGTGCTTGAAGTTGGCCACGTGGTCCACCCTGTTGTTCACTTTTCATAAACTCCCCATGCTCGCGTGCTCCCCCCACGCCCACTGTGCCACCTTCATTAGGTCCTCCAAGCAGAGCGCCCCCTCCCGGTTGATGGCGGAGGCCACCAGGTTGAAGGTGGCGACTATCTCCTGGTGCATGTGGTCTACGGGCAAAAAAAAGATGCACACCTCCTTGAACACCCGCTCCCCCACCAGCATGGTGCAAAACCCGAGTACATAGTGGTTTTTGTTGTCCTTCACCATGTTGTCCATCTGGATGTGCAGCATGGGGGGCAGGCCGGGGCGGGGGGGCAGGAGCCCGGGAGCGGCTTCGTCACAACGGATCACGTCCCGGACCATCTTGCAGAGGCAGGTGAGCGTCAGGTTGCTGGACGCCGCCCATTCCGGGAATGACCAGACCCCCACCAGCCATGGCCGTAGGCAATGCCGCCCATCAGCTTGGTGGTCAGGGGAAGCCCCACCTTGTCCGCCTTGCTTTTGGCCAGCTCGTGGGGGATCGCCGTTTTGGCCTGGTCCATATTGTCTATATTCAGGTACAGGACCTCCTCGGGGTGGTCGAGGGCAATACTGCCTCCTTTCCTCCATTGCCCTCCTTGCCACGGTGATGTACGCCTCATGCTGCTGGAGTATCCGTAGAGCGGCCTCCTTGGCTGGCTCTGTGGCAAGGTTGGTGGTCTCCTTCAGCGTCACGCAAGTGTTGCACTTGGCGAAGGGCTAGTGGCGGTACGTGCGCACCTAGGGATGGCAACCACAAAAGGTGTGGGCTCAGGGCTATTCGATTACAAATTGTCACCGACGGTCCCAGGCAAGGCTGACCGAGGTGCTCGGAAGATGGGGAGGGGGCCTCATGTCCACGGGCCGTAGCTTACCTGGAAGTGGCATTGAAACCACGTCCGGTGGAAGGTGGTGTAGGAGACGGGCTCCTGGGGGGGCTGGCGGGCGTCAGTGGCTTGGCAATAGTACTCGTACATGGATTGCAAGGTGGAGAACAGCCCTGCCGGTAGGAACTCCTTGGCTTTGTCCTCCCCGGTGCACCAGTCCCTTACTGTGAAGTCAGGGAAGGGCTGGGCGAGGTGGCCGACGAGGTCCCCCAGCCAGTCAGCGCAGTCGTGCCTCCCCTTCCCGTGGCAATGGGTCCTCCAGTTTCCGTGGCGAAACTGCTGGGCATGTTGGTGTGTTTTGGGTTGATGGGTTGGTGGCGCGATGCACACCACCCTGCCCTTCACCCTCCACTTGTAGCGCTGGCGATAGGGATTGGCGAGGCCCCTGCTTCCATCGGGTTCCACAGAAGATCCGCTCCCCACCTGGCAGCGCAAGATGTCCGCCCGGAGGTCGGCGTCCACCTCGTCAAACCGGCGAATCGCCCGTACGATTTTCCTGGCCACCAGCTCCTCGGCCAAGAAGAGTTGGTGATACTAGTGGGGGCAGCACTGTGTGGGGACCCCCACGGCCAAGGCGTCAGCGACAGCCCTCTCCACTTTCTCGAGCTTTCTCCTCTTTGCCAGCTTGGGCGACTCCTCGGCAAGGTCGCGCCTGCCCCCTTGGCTGTCCGAGCAAGTCGACCTTCACTTCTTCGGAAAGGTCATTTCGCCAAAGCAGTCATCCATGAACTCGATGGTCTCCTCTCGTATGCGGCTGGGCGAGGCGCCAGAAGTTTGTACGGCAAGGTGCGAGAGGTAGAAAGTCAGAATGTTGTGAGAAGCAAAATGGCTGCCACTTTGCGGTGTGGCACAACTTGAAATGGACGAGTCGTCAACTTCATTCTGCATGCAGATCCAAGTTGTCACAAGTGAGCACACTAGTAGCAGTTGAGCCGGTGAAGCTCACGAGGAATCGTAAAATGGAGAAGTCGTCCCGATCGCACACTGGGAGCACGAGGGGCCCGATCAGCCGGGGACCGGCAGCGGAGGGCTCCGGCTGTAGGGTAGGCGGGGAAGCACGCAGCCCCTGGGCAATTAGAATGAAGGGGTGAAGGTCCAATCGCACAGTTTTATTAGTGGATCTGGTGCCGATGCGACCAAAGGAAAGGGGCGAAGGACACAATGCCCCTAGACGGTTTGCACGTATCGTGCGTGCAAACACTGAGCAGGAACACTGGCACTGTGAGCAACAGAAAAGTTGGAATGCTCGTTGACCATGAAAGCTATTTCATAGGAGCGGAGCTGCAACACTAGACACGATTCAAACAGATCCTTCAAGCAGTCGTTTCATCCACCGTCGCAGGGCGGACGGGAACCAGTATGCACACATTTACGATTTGCGCACTCCCAACGTGCAAACGGACGTTGATTTGCAGGTAAACTTCCCACTATTCGCAAGCACCGTTGCCCTTCCTGGACGCCAATGCAACGCTAGGGGGAGACTGGGTAGACACACAGGCGGGAGGTAGATAGAGTTCTTGGGTTCCGCACTTGCGCATCGTCCATGGCGAGGTGCCAGTGGAAGACGCATTTGGATTGACGATTGCGCACGCGGCGCGTGCAAACAAGAGTGCGTTCTATCCACCTGGTGTCCACGTACTGTGGGATTTGGACTAGCGTTTGCATGCGCAGCGCACGCAAACGGGAATGCGTTGTACGCCGCCGGCGTCTGTGTACAACGGGATCTGAGCTGGCCACTGCGCGCGCGACGCACGCAAATGGGAGTGCGTTCTACGCCGCCTACGTCTATGTACTAGGGGATCTGGGTTGGCCACTGCGCACGCGGCACAAACGGGAATGCGCTCCATGCTGGATTGGCAATTGCACGCGCGGCGCGCGCAAGTGGGGGTGCGTTCCACACCGCTGGTGTCCATGTACAATGAGACAACAGCCTTCCGTGCAAAATGTCGGTAAGGTCCGAAAGGCTACACTTGTGTGCAACATCGCGGTTATGTGGTTTTTTGGGCAAAACGGCTGTGCTCAAGATTGGCCATCAGAAAACAAGGAAATCTGTGCGCAATATTGCCATTTCTAAGTGCACAAAAAGAGAAGAGGATGCATGTTCCGTTGTTTTCCGTGAACCCCTTACCAACATTTTGCACGAAAATTAGTAGTTAGACGTGCCCCTGCCACATGCATTGAGGGAATGAGATCCGACATCACATGTGGGGCCCCTTTGCGTGCGCTGCCTATGCAAAGGATCACCGGAGGGGGACGGGCTCACATGTGACGTCGCCACGGAGCTTCAAAGGCGGCGGCCGCGGCAGCGGCAGCTTCTGTGGCGGTGCATCCAGTTAGTATGGCCATCGACAGTGGCTCCGTGCCGAACATTACGTGGGAAGAATGAAAAGGAACCACCACTAGCGACGATGACGCCCGACGGGCGCGAACGGGGTGCCATGGGCACCGCAGCAGGCGTAGGGCGCCGGGGCGCACCTCGATGGTGACGTTGATGTGGTCCCAATGGCGCGGTGTGCTCCTCGATGCGTGGTGGACAGGCGGCAGCACGGTGACAAATGACCATGCGCTAGTGGGATCCACGAATATGGCCATCAGCGAATCCACCAAATCGGAATATTCGCCGTGTCAGGATTTGGGCACGTGGCCTCCACGCAATTGGGGCCTCACCGACCACGGGATTGAGTGAGGGGCGTGTGCCCAGCACGTGCCTGAATCGTGACGTGGATAATATTCTGATTCGGCGGATTCGGGGTGGTCGAAACTGGGCGATCTGGTCCACAGGCGCACATTGACGCCCACCCGCATGGCCAGCACCGCGGTCGACCAGCACATGCTGATAGCATTCAGGTGCATCGCATCCAGCAGCGGCATCGCCATGCCACACCGCGCATGGGTTTGGCGCCATGCACGCTGCCCTTTGCTTGCATCGATGGCCGCGTGTGAAATAAGCCTCGTCGGCTTCAGTGCAGTAGTGTGGAGGGGGTTGCGGTGTACTGCGTGATTGTTGGGCTTCCGCCTGTGCACGTGCTGGATAGCTTCCGAGGCGAGGATGCTGTGATGGGAGGACTGCGCGCGAGCATTGCGGTGCGCGCATTGGCAGGTGGTCACATGTGCACGCCTTCTGGCGAATGCAAATGGCACGTGCACTATTTGCGCGTGCGCCATGTGCAAACGCTCCACATATGAACTGGTCATCCGCATCTGGTGAAGGGGAACCTTGATAGAATCCAGCGCCACATGCACGCCGAACTCTGCCGGTGACGTTTTTGCTGACGCCAATGGCCGGAGGTGGGCACATGTGGCCAACGATCCAACCAGTCCATGCCGTTTTCCCGGAGCACTCCGCGACGCACATTGCGCGCAACACGATCTCGCGGGTTTCGCTAAGCCGTGCACCTTGCTAGTGATTACACTCTATTGGGGAGGGGGATCATGTAGTCCACCGCCCCCGAGTTCAAAGAGGAGGATAACGGTAGCACGTCGTACAATCTCAACGAAGTGTTTGCCGTCACACTCAAAAGGTCGACCAACAGTAGGTGTTTGTTTGCGTGCGCAGCACACGCAAACGTCAGGCCTGTGAGGCATGGGGCAACCAGGAGTTGTCGCATTGTTAAAAGAATCCTACTGTTTTACAAGAGTGTTCAGCGTTCCTCCTTGCACACCGCAGGTCTACACTACTCGGACATGGTCGAGGGGAAGCCCGCTTCGGAAGCCTGCATCTCAAGGACCCGGGTAGCCAGCAGAGCCGAGGTAAGCTCCTGCGTCCCTTCTACGCCACCGGCCTTGCTGCTGCCAGGATCCTCGACCAACAGAGGTTCTTGGGGCGGCAACACTGTTTGGGGGAGCCTAGAGGCAGCTGCCTTCCTTTGTCTGGGCCGCTTGGGGGATCTCGCCATGTCAGGTCTGGTCGCGGGCTTTGTGGGGTCAGGTATTGGTGGCGTCAGCGTCGCCTACCACCGGTCCTCCTCCTTCTACAAAGGCCACTGCTCGCAGCACCCCAACCAAACCGCCATCTCGAGGGCACTCTCCTTCTCAGCGGTGTCATTGGAGAAGTCCTTGTTGTCCCTGTTCCACTTGATAAAGCGCTTTACCTGCTCGAGGGTGAGGACCCTCCCAGCCACTATTGTGTGGAGGACGAACTTGCGGTCTCCAAACAGCACCTGGGCGGGTGCTCCTGTGGCCTTGATGAGGCCGAGCTCCTCCCGGGGGATTGACCGGAAGAACGGCTCGACCAACTTGGCAAGAGCCCCCCCGAACGTGAATGACATGCCCTCCAGGGCCCTCTCGTTGTCTAGGAACGCTTGCAGGTTCTCGGGAAGTGGCACAGGTCCCATCGCGGTGTGCTGTGGAAACAGTCAGTAGTGGGTCAGTCTTGTCAGGATTCCCGTCGCGCATCAGCAATGAGAACAACGAGGGCGTTTGCGCACGCCGCATGTGCAAAGGGGTCAGCTAGGACTCACCGGGTTGTCGAGCAGACGGGGCCTCTCCATTACCTCCTTCACGACCCACGCCTCCGGGTTCCAGCCGGCCTCCAGGGCGGTCAGCAACTGGCCCTCCCGGTGGAAGAGGGTCTGAAGCCGTCGGCGGGCGCAGTTATTCTGCACCGCGTCCGTCTCGAACCCGAGCTTGTTGTGTCCTTCCAGGAGGGCAGCGACCATCGCCGTGGCAGTGCCGTTGCACAAGCTCAGCACAGGGCCCACGCTCGGGGTCAGGAGGTGCACCAGCAGCCGTGATTCCTTCATGGACTTCTAGGTCCGGTTGACCTTCCTCTTGCTGTCCCCGACTGGAAACGCATCCAGCTTGTGCCTCCCGCACTTCGACAACATTTCTAGTTTGGGGAAGAAGTAGGTCATCCTCCCCCCCAGCCGGCCCCCAAGGTCGTCCGCCCTCACCCCTTCCTAGCCGTGGTTGAACTTCACAACCAGGATCGGGATACCATGGCCCGGCGTCTTGGACCCTTTGCGGAGGTGGGCCTTCTCGTCCCAATCCATTGTGATCAGGAAGTGCCCTTTAGCGGGGTAGTCGTTCGCCTCAGCCTAATTGTGGATTGCCTTAAGCATGGATGCCACGTCCTCGTGGCGGGTGTAGATTGCCACGTTGAAGTGGCGGGCGCCGTTGACGTGGGATGCGGAGGGGAGCAGAATTTCGGATGCGTGGCAGGCATCCAGCACTTCTCGGACATTCCCACTGCCCCAGCACTCCCCGGACGTGTCCCAAGCTAGGCCCACTTCCAGGTCGTGCTTGTCCATCCCAAACGGCGGGTCGATCAGGATCAACTCCATCTGGGTCCACCCCTCCGCATGCTTGTAGGCATCCCGCTCCCTCGTGTCGCCCTCCACGAGCCTTGCCTTCACGGTCTTGCAGTGAGCCAAGAGCTTCTGGGGATCCTGGTCGCCAAAGTCCACCCCATGCTTGGGGACGACCCAATGCGCCATTTGCATTGGTCGCCAGGGCACGAACCGGCCTGCCAGCTCCCGCCTCACAGACTCCTTCCCGCTTCCCTCCATTCCCGGCACAGCATGGTAGACATATCCCACAAAAGTCGTGGAGGGTGCCCTGGCCATGGCATCGGGGAAGTGTTTGGCGTCCGCCTCCAAGTCCATGTCCAAGGTGGGGTGCCGGAAGGCCATGGTGTGCTTCCTGTCGCCGCCCTCAATGCACTCACCGTCCCAACAATGTATGCCAGCTCCCACAGCGGGGCGACGACCATGGCCTGGAGGTAGCCGAGGACGCCGAACCTACTATAGAGGAAGGGGGGCTGCCACCGCATTCATAGCCGAGAGGCCCGGAGGAATGGCCCCAAGAAGTCGGCCTCATCGGTGGTCATGAACAAAAGCCCGGTCCCCACCCCGGTCAAAATTAGGTTGTCCTTCTGATTTGGCCGGATGAGGACCTGGGCTTCCGTGTTGAAAACGAGGTCCCCAGCTCAGAGTCGGAAGGTCAGCAAAGTAGCCTTGCGCTCCTGGATTGAGCCGGTCAGCCCCCCGCAGAGAAGGGCGTGCACTGAGGTTATCTTCCTGAGCATCGTGTCCCCGAAGCCCCCCACCCTCGCCTCGTCGGAGATGGCGTGGGTCGTCAGCAGGAATTGGGGGAGCCAGTGCTCCTTTGCCGTATAGCTCACCCTGAGTTCCCTAAGAAAGTCCCCGTACTTGGGCCCATCCTCCAACTCCTACGGCTTCCTCACCTTCAGTGGGAGTGGGTCCCTGGCACTTTTGTCAAGGGACTGGACGAAGTTGCGGAGGGTAGTGTTCCTACACACTATCAGCGAGGACCGCAACCTGGCATCCCACCCGGCCACAGACTGGAACTCGTTCTCCCACATGCCCTCAATTTCCTCCTGGTCCTTATCCTAATCCTCGGCAGCCTTGCAGTCAGAGTGGCGCAGAGGTAGTTGTAGGTGTGGAGGCGGGCTGTCCACTCAGCATGTTCTCTCAGGCTAATGAACCAACCAGCGACAATGGGGGATGACCACTCTCTTTTGCGTCGCAGGATGCCCACGACCTGCACAATGTCGTCCACGGCGCCGCTGAGGATGGCCCCGAAGGTCTCTACATAATACGACTTGGGGTAGGCGGAGACGTTCTTTAGGTAGGCCTGCCAAACCCCGCACTCGTGAGGCTGCACATTCGGTGATAGACCCACGACCTCCAACTCCCCCTCCAAAGTCCTGATTATCTGCATCCACGCATCATGGGCCTATTCACCCATCAGCGCGATGCTCATCTCCATGGTGTAGATCTTGGAGGGGAAGCTCCTCACAACGGAGCTCATGTATTTCTTTATGCTGAGCTCCTTCTTCTTCTGAGCCTGTGTTTGAAAACACCAGATGGTCAAAAAGAAGCAAAGCAATTAAATGCACTGGTTGTGTTGCAAGGAACACCCCTCCCCCAAAACACCGTGGGCTCGATCATCACCAAAATTTCAGATGTGGGACAAGCTGGTTGGTGCCCGTAGTCAGTAACGCCCATGCTCAAAGTGACGAATGCCGACCGCATCAAGCGTGGACAGGTGGTATTTGCTGACTAGGTTTGCGCGCGTCGCGCACACAAACTTTGTCCTTGAACCCTCAATGGGACGAACAAGTGTGCAAAAGGGAAGAAAAGTTGAGGCCCGGCTCCCGCCGCTCACCTGCTCATGGGCCTTTCTAAGCTTTCCAGGGGTGAGATTCCTCGCCCGGCCGTCCTCCAGCTCCTTCTCGTAGGCAACCTCCACTTCCGCCCATTTCTTCGCCTCCCGCTTGTTCTTTTTCTTGGACTGAAGGGACACCTCCTGGGGCCACTCCATTGTGTTGTTCAAGCGGGTGTAGAAATCGAACCAGCGCTCCGCGTTGGACACTGGGTTCTCCACCCGTTTTGGCTTCGCGGTGCTGGGGGGCATCCGTGGCGGGTACCCAAGCGACTCCCACATCTTGCGGATGAAGGGGATGATGTGCACGTGGGAGGTGTGGTTGGAGTAGTTGCCGACGGCCTTGGCATCCTCCGACCTCAGCAGATTCTCGGCCCTCACCAGGAAGCGGAAGTGGTCGTCCCCAAGCTACTGCCCAAAGAACATGTACACTGCCCGAAACTGCTGGACGTCCGTGCGCCCCTGCCTCAGCAACCTCACGTGTGCCTCTGTGGAGTGGTTGCCCACGAGTGTTGCGAAGGTGAGCTTGTGGCGGGTTTTGAATCTGGACTGCTCCCCTTTGGATCTGTCCGGGTTGTACTCGATCCAGCCAAGGAAGTCCTCGACGCCCTCCCCCTCCCCCCACTTGCAGTACATCTCCTCGACTGTTGCCTTTGCCATGGGATCCAGCCAAAGGTAGTCCATGACAACCACCGCCGGGGTCAAGTTGATGGCCCGGAAACTCCCATAGAAGTACCGGACGTGGTCCTCCACGAAGGCCCTGGTCATCAGCTCAACCGGTGGGTGCCAGTTGAAGCTGAGGGGGTTCCCCCTATCGGTGTACGCTGCAACCGAGGAGAGGAGCTTCAAAAACGGCTCCTAAATCTCAATGCCCTGGGTCCCGAGGGTCTGCCCGTGGACCTGGCGGACGTGGTCCCTGAGCCCGGTATACGAGAGTTGCCTCCAAACGCCTAGAACCCCCGGCGCCGCCCCTTCCTTAGTGGGGACAACACAAAGGCATTCCTTGAAATCGTACCCAATATTGGGGTCGATCTCCACCCGCTCCGCCTCCATTGCGTTGCCCTCCCGCCTGGCCGAATGGCCTCTCCCGGTCCCAGGGGCCTTGCTTGGCCCACCTTCCCCCAACCTCCTCCGCTTCCGTGGTGGCCCCTCCTCCTTCCTCGGTGAGTCTATATCCCCCTCAGAATGCGAGAGCAGATTGACTTCCAGCTGGGCCGAAGCATCCAAGGCCGTCACCTCCTCCCCGGCAACATCCAATTGTGGTTGGTCGGCAACCCCTGCCCCCTCTGCCGTCCCACTCACCACCTCCACGCCCACACCAACCCCCTGGGCGGCGGCCTCGCTGGACTCCTCGACAAGATTTAGTCTGTTCGCCTGGAGGAATTCCCGCATCCGCTCCCGGAGGTTGACAGCCACAGTGGTGTGAAAGCGGGCCACGAGGGCGTGGAAGTAGCAGTCATGGCAATAGACCCTCCAGACCCCAAATTCCTCTCCTTCCACCCCAAGGGCCCTAGGGATTTGCCATCCACACAAGGCGTGCACCGACCTCTCCCCGCAGTGCAGATAGGTTTTGAGTTCCTCGTCCTCCCCAGAATCCCCCAAGAAATCATGCACCACATAGTGCTCTAGGGGCAGGATGCCGCAGGCCCTGGACTTCCTTGGAGGCTCTGCCGTAGGTGCAGGAGCCTCGTCTTGGGTAGGAAAGGTCTCACCGTCCCCGCACCCAGCCGGTGCATGGGCGGTGTCCATGACTTCTTCCTCCTGGGGCGCACTTCCAAGGGGAGAAGGGGGTGGTGGAAGGGGGGTTTGGGCAGGCTCCCCGCCAAGTTCTTCTTGCGTTGTAGTGCCTGGCTGCGGTGAGTCGGTATCTGCAGGCTGGGGGGGAGGCGATGTGGCTAGATCCTGAGCCTCTTCCTCAGGCGGTGGAGGAGGAGGTGCTGTCAATGAAGTTGGATCGGCCTGTGGAGGTGGGGACGGAGGGGGAGGGGGAGGCGGCGGGGTTGCCCCCCGCCTCAACCCCCCGCCGGAGGCCTCATTAGCGGTCCCTTGCTCTTCGTCCAGCATCGTCACCATTATGGGCTGGGCAACGGGGATGCGCATGTCAACGGGATGTTCCGCTGACTCCGATGGCTTGCCGGCGTTCCTCTTCTTCCCGGTGAGCATCTCGGGTGTGAGGGTAGTCTGCACTCTCCGTGGCTCCCTATACACCGAGCCCTCCAGCGAAGGAACAACGATTTTGACTTTAGGTGCTTGAACGATGGCTAGTGTAATGACAGGTTCACTAGTGAACCCCGGGCGTTGGTTTCCATTGCCAAGGGTTTGCACGTGCCGTGCGCGCAAGCAACCCTAAAGTGAGATTGGTTGAGGACACCGAATTTGCCCGTTTGCACTCAGTGATTCATGCTGACATTTGTATTCTTGTGGGAAACCCGTAGTCAGTGACGTGTTCAAAAAGCCTTCAGCCACAACCCCTAGGCTCGGTTACCGCAATATCACAAAAGAATGGCAGACCTAGCAACTTCTACGGTGGGAGGTGCTCATCTCGTGTTGTTTGCACACGCCATGCGTGCAAACCTTCCCGGTGGGGATTGCCCAATAGTACATTACACTCCAATTAGACTCCAACACGTCAGTTCGCCAATATGCAATTAGTCATTGTACGCGCCCCCCCCCTCTTCCGCACGCCACAAGGCCGCTGTTGCCGCCTTTGCAGTCCAAAGCCGTCACAAGACATCAAGCAGAAATTTGTGCGGCAACGTCCTCGTCTCCAGCATGCGAATCGACCCCTGGAGGTTTTCTCCCCCGCCCCATGTAAGCCTCCGCGATGGGACCCCCACCCGGCCTGGGTGCACATGCCTTCGCTGTTCTTTTTCCGCTTATGGGTCTATAAGGCAAGAGACATCGACAAGCAAGATAAGTTGTGACGCTCACTTCCTCGCGATTTCACACCGACATCTCTCGCTTCTTCTCTCTATAAGCTTTCACGGCGGAATTCTCGGCCACTTTAAGCAAGCAGGCAGCAGCTCGCCCCCCTCTCCTCTTTTCTCGCCTTTAGCGCTGTAATTTTCAGCTTCTTGTGGTCATCACTCTTCTTGGATAGACAAGTAATTGCTAAGCGAGCCGGCAGGTTATGCTTTTGCTTGGTGGGATCTTGTAGAATACATAGTAGTGGGGCGTGTAGCTGACAAGGAGGATCTTCCGATTCGCAAGATCGACACGTCACTTCGATGCGGAGGGGCCTTTGGAAGTACGGAGCCACTCGCAGAACTGTGCCATCAGCAGTCCCACCTTGTCCCAGCCCAGGCCCTGCCACAGTCTTCCAACCGCCTGACTTGAGCAACGCATCCGGATGGTGGACAGGCGAATGAACCGCGGCCGGGCCCCCGCCCTGCTCCACAGGGGGCCCTGCCCCGAGTGGGTGGGCAGCCCTTCGTGGGCGGTGAGCGGGGCCCCGCCGGAGGACGGGGACGATGCAACGAGGCTCGCGGCCCGGGTGCGGGAAGTGGGGTCGCGGGCGGCGGCGGTGAGGACGGCAGCCGCAGCAAGAGCGGCCGCGGGGGGCGGGGCCAGGGGCATCGGTGGCGCAGTCACAACAATATGCACGCCGACGCAATGGGACGGCGCGGCGGGATGCGCGGGCATGGCGCCCAGGCTGGCCCCCGCCACTGGCGGTGCCCCGCCGGCGGGAGGCGCGCCCTGCACCATCGGCGGCACTGCCAATGCCCCGCGGCCTACGCCCAAGATGCGGAGGCATGGGGCGGGCCCCTCCCATGAGGCTTCTTTGGCCTCCAGTCTGGCGGAGGTGGCAGCGCCACTTTGCGCCCCTCCATAGGAGGATCAAGCGGACGGGGGGTGAGAGGGTCCGAAGACGGAAGAAAATACCTTTAATTATTTTTTTAATGTTCTTGATGCCTTTGTTCCGCTTCATTTTCTGTTTTTGCATGCGTGGCGCGTGCAAAGGATGTTTGCGTGCACGGCGCCCACAAAGGGTTGAAGGGTGGCCCGGCAGTGCCTTGCTAACTTCATCCATTACCGTTTCGCATTTATTCACCTTTCACTATTTTGTTGTTATGGCGTAGGGACTCCGTCACCCTGAAGATGCGCGTCCCCTCTTAGGGGGATGTTTGGAGATCCGTGGGCCAGTGGGATGAGTGCCGGCGGGCCATCCACCCGCCTTGCCCCTGGTTCAAGACCGCCGCCACGCCTGCCAAGCTTGTGTTTGGCTGCAAGGCTTGCTGGCTCAACAAAGGCCGGCGGTGTTGGGTGACGGCTGGCCCCCCTCCCACCGGCCCGGAGCCCTGCGGCCCCGTGGCCACCGCTTGTGCCGCCACCGCAATGGTGGGCCTGGCGGTGGGTGGGTCCGCCCCTGCCTTGGGTCATGGGCTGCCGGTGCCGCCGGGGCTGGCGGTGCCCGCGGAGGGTCTCCATTCCCCCTATGGCCGTGCTCAGTTCCCGGGGGTGAGTGGCATGGCGGTGGCAGGCGGGGCGGCGGATGCGAGGGTGGGCAGGGCAGCGGGCAGCGATGCTCGGTTGGCGAGGACGTTGGCGGGGTTGTCAGTGGGGGGATTATCCGTGGGGGGGGTGGGGGCGCACCCGGGGATGGGTGGAGGGGGCGCTGGGGTAGGCAGCGCCACCGTGGGAGGCGCCAAAAGGTCCCCTGGCCCCCATGCAAGGGCCTTGTTCCCCGACTGGCGGTGCGGGCTTCCCGTGGGGTCAAGGCGGTGGCCTTAATGGAGCCGGAGCCGGTCATCGGGCCTGCGGGGTGGTCCAATGGGAGGGCGTGGGGAGTCTCGCGGGTAGCCCCTCGGGTTCTGGAGACTTTTCTAAGTGGAGTCGTTCCCGGAGGGGCGCCCATCTCCGAGGTGGGGGTGGAGATGTGGTGGAGATGCCTCGACCAGGGGCCTGGCCCACGCGACGACTATACCGCCGCCTATAGAGGGAGAACGCAGGCCCGGGTCGCGGTGTTCTGGAGGGGGGAGGAAGGAGCAGTGGCGTGGAGGGGGCGGACCGGGCGAGGGAAGCCGCAACGGGGTGGGGCGGTCCGTCGTGGGGAGAGCATGTGGGCGGTGCGTGAATGGTAGGTGGTGGCGGTGACATTAAGGGTCGTGGGGAGTGGCACCCGTATTGTACTTGTTCTTTTTTGTAACAACGTTGTTGAGCTGGTCATATAAAGCATGAGGACTGGTGTTGTGAGCGCTCTCAGAAATGGTGATGTTGCGCACAAATTTCATTGTTTTCTAATGGCCAATCTTGAGCACAACCGTTTTGCCCAAAAAACCAGATAATCGCGATGTTGCGCTAGACGTGGCCGCTCAGCTTTTTTCTGTTAATTTACTTCTGTACTTTTTTTGAACACAAACAATCCGTCCGTCAATTTTCCGTTACTTTTCCGGGGCCGGGTTTTTGTAGCCGTTCATGCCACGTCAGCTTCCAATTTTTTGGCTCTGGAGCTATCCATCAAGGGGGTGTTTGTAGCCAACGGTTTTTGTAAAAGTGCTTTTTTTCCGTTGCCTTTCTTGGCGTTCCGTTGCCATCCGTCAGGGACTTGTAGATTCCGGTAGTGTTCCATTGGTCAGCGGCAGTTTCTATTGCAGGCAATTTTTCCAAGCGGAATTTTTCTCTGTGTCCAGCAGCCTTTGCCTCTATATACAGGCCACAACAGTGATATAGCGAGGTGCAATATTAATACATGTATAAACAACGCATGTCTACCTATTTGCAATCCATGCCATCATAAATGTTGCCTTGGTCACTACTCCTTGCCAGACTGGGGATGCAACCTGTTGTTCTTTCCCGGCCATCCCTTGCCAATGCTAGAC
>CAJHUC010000617.1:0-62809 GCA_905146915.1 Ostreobium quekettii | reverse complement strand
ATCTGTGGTGCTCTGCAATTGTTGACTACCCATCTGTACCTACAACTACCTGGCTATTGTTAAAGTGCCTTGCTGTACTGGTATACCATCCCAACATCGATCTTGAAGGGAATGGGTGCCTATATATCTTGCAAGAAGACTGGAAACTCATACTTAGTGTGTCCACCATAGTGTATGTATTTCAGTTTCTGCTTACGGTGGGTCGTGGGTATTTGTGCATTGGGGCGAACTCAGTTCAGTCTCTCTCTATCCAATAGATCTCTACTTTAAGGGAGTGGGTAAAGCACCGCCTTCATTTATTCAGTAATACCAACAAATGTGGAACTAATTTGCAAGAGCTCACAGAAACAATGGTGCATGGGTCGGATGGTTTTGTGGTCAGTGACACACATCAATTGTTTAGATACGGTTGTTCAATAGTTAGAGCTTGGAGCAAATGCTTAACATCGATCGATGAGGGGTGAACATTAGTCTTGTGGTCTCACAAGTCGCTGTGTTGTTGCTTGTCACAACTGCAGTTGTTGTCAAAGCGAAGCAACCTGCCGGTCATATCCTAAAATTCAGCTGGTGATGCTCATCGTACCACAACTGTGCGAGGTTGTGAGTTATGGGGATATGTTGTGTGCAGTCTCTACCGCAGGATCCAAATCATGAGGACGCTCTCAAAGCAAAGGCTCCAGAGACGATGGTTAACAACAAAAAGCAGTTTGAAGCCCAAGCACAGAGGAACAACCAGTATGGGTACCACATCAATGATAGCTACTTCCCACCATGCAGGTAATAGAAAAAGCCCATGTTGACAATGGGCAGGCCTATTTGGGGTGTGGAGGGGAAAGGGGCTGGGGACAAGAAGCACTGGGGATTGGAACTTTCATATCAAGGGAGGTACGACGCTGTTGGGTATTAGAACTTTCATATCAAGGGAGCTGGAACTGCAGAGCACTTGTGAAACCTCTACAAATATGTTCATTCCATTCCTTGTGTGAGAGCTTGCATTTTCCATGAATTGGCCCTCTTACTGATTGCGTTGTCACTGCTGAAGTGTTGTGGATCAAGGCAGATTGGCCACTGTTCTAGATAAAGCATTACCCACCTGCTAGGATGTATTAATGATACTAAGTTTGACTCTTGTTGTAGAAACGCTATTGAGTTGTTGTGCCAGGAGGTTGTCTTAAGACAAGCTTGTGGCATCCTGGCGGGACATCTGTGGACCAACAGGTTCCATTTCGTGGAGTTCCCATGTCAATCTTGCTAAGCAATGGTCATGGTGATGAGCGTGCAGCCACATCCATGCGGCATCCCGCATGAGTTGCCCTGCATATAGCGAGCTGAATTCCATGGAAGATGCACAGATCTTTGGTGCCTTTGTGCACTTCCTAGCACAAGTAGTTTGATGTGTGCTTCAGATTGAGCAGACATTGATGGGACAATAGAATCCATGCTGCAGGCCAATCCAGCTGAACATCAATTGTCCCTACTGAATAGAATTGCTTCTATAGCATATTCCACGACAGCAAGGGAAGCATGGAACTTAGATCTTAAACAATATGAAAGAATTGTGGTTCAATGAGTGTGTATGGGGAAGGCTATCAGCCGTTGCCTTGTTTTGTAGGCTCGCCAAGTCCTGGACAAGATGACCTAGCAGACCAATGGATGCTTCTGAGGTGAGAGGTGTTGTTGCTGCAATTGAAGGATATATGCCGTGCAAAAATGTTGTGCTTTCCCCCTGGATACTGTTATTAATGGATCGTCAGCATTATCTGCGATTGTAACCTTGTCATTTCGTTGTCAGCTGTGCTAGCTCTGTGGAAGCGGTGACAATTTGTGTATCCTCATCATCTTGTGAGTTGCAATCAGAATGGCTGATATCAAAGGAAGATGTAGGAGATTTGTTTACCACAAAAGTGTGGGTCAAGTAGAATGTCTGCATCCAATTGTAATTTGACGTTGGTGAGCGATTATTTTACTAAAAGTTCATTGAACAAAATGAAGATGATGAGGACAACTTTGATCAGCCAACGCCCTTGTCAGAGAACGATCCTAACTATGAAGCTTTGCTAAACAAGTCAAGATCAGGTGTGCAGTGGGATCATCCATCAAACAGAAAACTCACCATTTTGGAACGCAGCCAATTGATTCAAACTGCTGGCTCTAGTTTCCTACTATATGCTGACAAAGAGTGGTTTAAAATCAAACTCATGCCCCAGCAGTGCCCCAAATTTGCAGGCATTGTTGATTTTGATAGATCCAGCCAATGGGGTTTGTTGTATTGTTGTGGCCAACAGAAGAGGAAGTTTCGTGTGTGCAAGGCCGACTTGATCGCGATCAGGGAAGGAGACCCCACTTGGGCGGGCAACATTGAATGTTCAGCACCACTTTGGTGGCATGGAGTATGTTGTCCTGGGCTTCCACATTTTGGCACCCCTGTGCGTTACAGACCTCCGCGTTTTGGTATCCCTGTGGGCATCACAGCCCTCAAGTCTAATGGTTGCAAAGCAAGAGCCCCGCCACCTACCACTTGGGCATGTTGACTTGGTCGTTGGCATGTGCCAACGACCAGGGCGTAGGAACTCGTTGAAGAGCTTGCCACGTTATCATTTTGTTGACATATGAAAGATTTGAATCGCCAACTTCATCACTGGCATGAACTCTACAGCCACCATACCTTCCCCGCAGCCAACGGTGGGCTAATCGCACAGGGCAAGTGGATGCAAGCAGGACTGGCGAGTGAGGTTATGCCGGTGAGAGAAAGGGATACTGGTGAGATGAGACAAACATGTGGGCATCTGCTGGCCTCATCTTCCAGCAACCCCATCTCGCATGTCCACACTAGCATACGATATTTGTAGCCAGCGAGAATGTGCTATTGGTGTTGCTCAGCCCTGAACGAGTTGCGCTTGTGTTGTGCAGGGGTGTGCATGCATGTGTGTTTTTGTGCATACGTGTTGAGCCGGCATGGCTACAATGAGTGTAGACATTTTGCATCCGCGTGAATACAGGTGAGGTCTTTTGCTATGCAAGTTTGTGCAGGCGTGTGTAGGGCCAACATGTACAATGAGCTTATCCACAAGCACGTGGAGACCTTGAAGTGGAGCAGCGCTCTGGATATGTTTCCTAGCAATGCACATGGCGCCAAGCCTACCAGCAACGTGTCCAAGGCCCGGATGCACAAGTGTAGACCCTTGGATGGGGAAGGGGACTGCGGCGGTAGATGGCACTTGAGTTATTTAGCGGACGGGGTGCAGAGTATGTTGTAAGGTGGCATGGTGTGGGTGTTGTGGCGTTGTAGGAAAGACAAGTTGTAAATGATTGTGGTGCCTTTGAACCATGTGTGGCAAACTTGCACCAGTAGAAAACAGCCTATTTGCGGTGCCAGCTGCGATGCAATTTTGACACAAATTGATGCCATCTCAGCCCTTTTTATGCCATCGCAGTCACTGTGACGGCATCAATTTGTGTCAAAATGGCATCGCAGCTGGCATCGCAAACAGGCTGTTTTCTACCAGTGTTGGTAAGCCGGCAAGCTGGCAAACCTGCCTAAGTGGTAAGGGTATAGGCAACTCAGGTGCATACGTACAAAGCCCCGCTATAGTCATCCCATACCGTCGCCGATGGCCCATCGGACCCGACTCAAACACAGTGGACCCAAGCATGCACCAGTCACAAATGTAGCCCAACCCACGCCGCACCCAAACACCAGCTAGCCCACGTCGCGCCCATGTGCCGGCCAGCCCACGTTGTGCCCACATGCCAGCCAGCCCATGTCGTGCCACGGCTAGGATTTGTGTGGGAACACCGGTGCATGGGCTGGCGTTTTTGGCACAATAATGCAACCATGTGCCAATGCGTATACAAGAAAACGTTACTGCATTTCAATGCGTTGCAACGCCCTTCCCACGCATAGGCTCGCCAATGCAAAAACGCGTTTCACACATCAGCACCCCGGTGCCTTGCAACACAACGCCACACAATTTTGTAACCCGAGTGAAAGTGTGACTCGGCCAGCCAAGCGCCAGAAATCGGCCGCCCGGCCAACCTTGACTTGTGCACTGTGCAACCCGTCCGCCGTTCGGGAACCCCTTTTCCACATCAAGACACTTCTTCCATGGGTTGCTGGTTCGTGGACCACGTCCATGGTGGGCCAACGCACGTGTAGGTGCCAGCCAGGTGGATGCCGGCCGCTAGCAGGCCACTGACACATGCCAAGACACGCACGCATGGGTGGTTCTGCCGGCCATCCTGCAAAGACTGGCCCAAAGGTTGGATGCAAAAGACGCCACAAAACGGTGGGTGCGGGGCCGAAACTTGCCTCCCGCTCCCGCCCCAATGTTCCTCGTGGTGGTCATCTATTTGTGCCACCCACGGGTGCCCTGACTGACACTTGCGCACAACATCAACCATTGCCCACGAGGGGCGGACGCCGAAGGGTAGCCACGGCCTGCGTGGCGCACAAGGGTTGGGTATAAAAGATGCCACAAAAAGGTAAGAGTGGGAGGCCAAACGTCGCCCCATTCCCACCACTTTCGCTCCTCGTGGTCACCGACTTGTGCTACTGGCAGGTGCACTGATTGGAACCCACGAGCAGAACCCATCGGTGCCCAGGAGGGGCGGATACCAAAGGGCGGCCACGTTCTGCGCAATGCACAAAGGCTGGGCGCAAAAGACTCCTAAAAACGGTGGGGAGTGGGAGGCCAAACGTTGCCTCCCACTCCCGCCCTGATACTCCTTGTGAACACAAAATGGTGCCACCCGCGGATGCCCTGATCGGTAGCCGCGAGTGACAGCAATCTCCGCCCGCAGGGGTCGACTGTGAATTGTGAACTATGGCCTATTTTTTATCCAACGCTTGGGTGCAGAACACGCCACAAAACGGCGAGAGTGGGAGGTCGAACGTCGCCTCCCACTCCCGCCATTTTTGCCCCTCAAGGCCACAGACTGGTGCCACCCGCAGGTACCCAGATTGGCACCCGCGTGTGGCATAATTCGATGCCCACAAGGGGCGGATGCCAAAGGGCAGCAATGGGCTGCACGGCGCACAAGTGCTGGGCGCAAAGGGCGCCATAAAAAGGCGGGAGTGGGATGCCGCCCGTCGCCTCCCACTCCCGCCATTCTTTCCTTTCGTGGCCACCAATTGATGCCAGCCACGGGTACCTATTGGGGCACCTGCAAGTGATACCAGTCGGCACATGCAAGGAGCCAAAGCGGGCACCACGCTTTGCTGCGCATAGGCGGAGATCCGGCGTGGATCAATCTCACGCCTCCCCGGTCCTCATGGAGAGGCCCACTGCCGTGGCCCTATGACAAACCGTCCGTTAGGGTGCTTAGCACCCGTCCACCCGCCCGCCCCTCTTCCCTCCCCCCGTTTTGGCTTCTTCGCCTTTGTGGGCCACACCCATCTATTGTTGTGTGAACATTATCTTTGGTTCTTTATATGAGCGGAGTGAGATGTGACGCAAAGGCGCGCGGACCAATTATCCGCGCCTTCGCGGAGCATCGAGCGCAACGAGGCGATTTGGGGATTTTGGCCATTTTCGGGCCATATCACTGCATTAGAAAGAGGGCTTCGGGGACGGTCTGGATGCTTGTGGGGATGGTGGTTTAAGTACAGGGTGACATGAGGGTTATATAACCGTGCTGTGTGCCGCGGGGACAAGACGCTGGGAACCCTGTAACGAACATCCGTTTTGCTGTCACCGCCTGCCTGCAAACCGCGCGCAAGGCAACACCGGACCCAATCCGCCCTTCCGACTGACGCACCGCAGAGGCCGTTCCGCCAAGGGGCCCACCACGTCCGCGCCGCGTCGAGAGCGAGCAAGCGACCGTGCCGATTACGCCTGGCCATCCGCCGGAGGGATCGTCGATCCATCGCAAGGGGGGCGCGCGGAAAAACCACGCGCCAAGTGGTTTCGGAGCTGGACGCCACTGCGGGGAAGCGTCTGGAAGCGGGCGCCGGTAGAGTGGAGGCCCCTACGACGGGCCATCGCCATCCAAGGAGCTGTGGGGGCGCTGGGGGAGCGCCGCCATCAGGGGAGGTTCCAGAACATCGGACGGGTCGTGCTGTGCACCCGTGCCGGTGAGTCATCACGACAGCGGTCATCTGGCGTGGTTGGCCGCCGATTTGGGATTTGATTGCTGTGTGACGCGTGCCAACGCACTGGGAACTGTGTGGGAAGTTGTCTGTGCTGGTACAGCATTGAGTGAAGCGGTCAAGGGTGACACGTGCCGGAGCAGCAGTACACTTGCCGTGTTGGTGAAGTTCGCAGTGATGTGGCGACGCATCTGTGACGGGTGTGGGGAGTGTGCCAACGCATCTGTGACCTGTGTTGGCAAGTGTGAGAGTGACCCTGTGCCGGGGAGCGAGTGACGGGACGAGTGCAAACGTGGCACCATGTCGCAGCATGGTGCGATGATGGGTGACGGTGCCGGGAACGCTGCGGGTAATGATGCGATGTCCACGTCGGGGGACTCAGTCAATCAGAATGTTCCGCAGCAGCCGCCAGTGGAGGATATGGGTGGCAGTTTGGCACCACAGGGCAATGTACTACCGGGGGTCAGTACCTATGGTAGTGCATCCGTGGTGGAGACGGTGCCGAACTCGAGTGCGAATCCGGACACTAGACTGAGGCCCGTATGGATGATGGATAGGACAGCTAGTGTTGGGGGATACGAGCCGGTGCAATCATTTGGATCGCATCAGCAAACGCAGGAATCGTATGGAGCTGGATCACTGGGAACTGCAGCCTCTACATTGGCTGCAGCTGCGGCAACTGTGGTTACGCAGACTGCGATGAACGCAGTACATCAGAGTGCCATCGCTGGACAGCAAGCGCAACATGCAACCCAACAGAGTGCCATCGCTGGGCAACAAGCGCAGCATGCAACCCAGCAAAGTGCTGTAGCTGGGCAGCAAGCGCAACAAGCGTACGACGCCAGTGCATCTGCGCTACAGCAAACGCATGCCCTACGTGATGAGACATCGCAAGCGTTGGGGCAGGTCAAGACAGGCTTGGAGGCGCTGCATGAACGGCAAGGAGCTGCGTTGAGCATCGCTCAGCATTCGGACACGAGGAGCTCAGAAGCTGTGAGATTGGTGGAGGAATTGCGACGAGCAAGACTTGATGACCAGAAGTCGTTCACGGAGCGCATGGGACAGATGGAACAAGCGCTCAACAAGCAGATCGAGGTTGCTGAGTCTGCCATGAAGTCCATCAACTCACTACGCTAGGAGCTGGATACTTCACGTGCTGAATCAAGAACATTGCGACAACAGCTAAATGAATCGAACTGGAAATTGTCCAGTTTATCTGATCAGCAAACCCGGGCACATCAGGCTCAAGTTCAGAGTGCGGCACAGTCTGCAGAACGAGAGAAGACCATGATGCGGCGAGCCGAAGAAATTGTTGCATGATTCAAAGCCACGTTGCCAGTGCATGTCAACGCATCATCACAGCCGACTCCACCAGCTGAAGCTTCAACATTGCCAGTTTGCCAAGGCAACCCCCATCAGCACTGCCACTACCACGACAGTCCACAACTTCGCAAGATCACCCACCAGGCAGACCACAAATGTTTGCGTCTGGATTTGACAATCCTCAAGGGCCACCAGCTGGACCATCGGGACCACAGCATCGTCAGTATCAAGACAGTAACTGGCAGTTTGCACAACCGATGAGGCCTATGCCACCAGCAGCACATTCCTCCTTGTTCAACGTCTCCATCAAGCCCAGAGAGCCACCACCCTTTTCCGGTGATAAGGGCCAAGATGTAGTGGCCTGGCTGCATCAATTGCTTTGGTGATCTGCGCGAGAGTACGTTGCAAGGGGATATCACCGTCCAGATAGTGTGCTGGAGTTGAAACTGCTTTTGCGAACGGCTTTCGAATCCCCAGTACGTGAGCAGAGAGCACGCAGTGAGCTTCTCAATTTGCAGCAGCGATCTAGTGAAAATGCGAGCACCTACATGGCTCGTACCCGTGCACTCTTACATAAGGTGCCGGGATATGATGAGAAGACTGCTCTGCAATAGTGGCTGCTGGGGTTGCGGCAGCCATACCGACTAAATGCTGCTAAGCAGTACCCCAAGACCATGGCAGAGGCAGAGCTGCTTGTCTCTCGGCTGGAGGACGCCATGGAGTTTGCCAAGGGGGGCCGAGATGACCAGACCAAGCCCAGACAGACACAGAGGGGACAGCAGCAGCAGGGCCAACGAACACCGCAGCAGCAACAGCCAGCCCAGAAGAACCAATCACAGCAACATCAGCAGTATCGAGGACCTCAACCCGGAGGCAATGTGATTACCACCTACAGACCTCCACAGTATCCCCCAGGATTGTATCGCGGAACAGGGCGTGGCGGATCATCCCAGCCTGGCCCACATCGACCTCAGCAGGCTGCTAACCATCCGGCAGCCAGACCGAGCGGTGTGCCTGGAGGACGTGGCCGAGGCCGGGGACGTCATCAGAGGCCCAGGGTGGCCTATATACAGGCCAGAGATGATGGTACATTGGTGTTGGTGGACGAGGAACGTCCAAAGTCCACTCAGCAAGTGGACGGGGAAGAGACCGTGACTTTCTAAGGTCAGATCTCGGAAAACTAGCATGCCCCCACTCTGGCAT
This sequence comes from Ostreobium quekettii, assembly GCA_905146915.1. Lineage (NCBI taxonomy): Eukaryota > Viridiplantae > Chlorophyta > Ulvophyceae > Bryopsidales > Ostreobiaceae > Ostreobium > Ostreobium quekettii. Next base: position 54,195 of record CAJHUC010000617.1, on the reverse strand, counting down.
GCTAGGAGTTTCACGGGGACTACAGGTGCAAAGCAGCCAGGGGTTTTGTACCACAAAAACAGCCAGTCCCAGAGAAAAGAGGCGCCAAAGAAGAAAGAGGCAGTGGAGAAGAAGGATGGAGCGTCGCCAGTACCGGCGCATACGGAAACTGCGGACTAGGCTACAAAAATTGGCTTCACCGACAGATCATCAGACTGGTGGGCATGTAGCTTCAAAATCCATTCCTCAACAGGAAAGGATACCCACGATGATGTCAACAGTGAAGGATATAGAGGAGGCAAGCGCAGTTGTACTTTCATGTGTGCATTGCCAGGGGAAACAAGAAGCCAAACCAGCACCAATTGCTGCTGAGTTGGGGACTCAGGGTGCTGGATTACGAGATCACCTACTGCTCGTTGTGACAGTGGTGATTCATGGCACATCTATACGTGCATTGGTGGACAGTGGCGCCAGCCGTTCATTCGTGAGTGATGCGCTAAAGTTACGACCACCTCTTCATTTTGTGGGAGCCTACTCGTCCTTGGAGCTTGCCAACGGGGAGACCATAGTCTCAACGGGGATGGTGCCACAGGTCTTGGTAAGCATCGGAGATGTCCAGTGCCATGTCAATCTGACTGCAATACCGCTCATGGACGGGATCAGTGTGATTTTGGGGAAAGATTGGTTGGACACACTGAATCCCTTGATTGACTGGAGGTCCAATACTGTGTACCTGAGAGTGGGTGACAAACTACAGAAGGTGCAGGGCCATGATTCCAGTACAGCGCAGCTGAGTGGTATCAGGGACAAGGGACTATCCGGTCTCCGAGACAGTTTTTCAGTCTTGCAACAGAACAGCTCTACCAACCTTTCATTTGGAAAATGGGGGGAGTTGTATTCCCGATTGTCTTCACCGCAGTTTTGGGAATACTGTACGGCCAGTTCAGAGTGGAAATCGACCAAGATAGGGTCCAAGGCAGTGACTACATCGCCAAAGCCATTAAGCTTGGCGGGGTCGCCATTGCACCCCCAGGGGGAGGTAGACGTTTCAACTTTTTTGCCTCAAGACACTCAAACATCGGATTCCCAGGCCACCACCAGGAACATCAAGGTTGCAGGACGTTGTGTGAGGCAGCCCAAGAGGGAGAAGATTGACTTCATGTCGTTTAGACAAGCAGCCAGGCTAGCCAAGAAAACAGATCAGCCGATGTTTCTGGGAATGATCAGAGCCATATGTTCCCAGATACCTGCGAAGAAGCCTAAAAACAAGTCCAAGTCCAGGGCAGGCGGAGCACATGGAATGACAGAAGGCGAGAAGCGCCGGTTATCGAAAGAGACTGGCCCCGTCAAAGTGGATCTTCCTGTGACAGAGATAATGAAGATGAAGATAGCCGAGGCCGAGACAGCAGTGCAACAGCAGCTCAAGGCTACATTGGAGGAGTTTCAGGATGTGTTCCCGGACAAGCTTCCCTATGGGCCACCACCAAAACGACAGATAGACCATGAAATTGATACGGTGCCCGGGGAAGCCCCTCCGCATAAGAGCCCCTACAAGCTTAGTCCAACTGAGATGGACGAGCTTAAGAGACAGATAGAGACGCTGCTGGAGCAGGGCTGGATACGGCCAAGTTCAAGCCCGTATGGATCGCCTATACTTTTCATCCCTAAAAAGGATGGAAAGTGGTGTATGTGTATTGACTACAGGGCCTTGAACCGCATCACCGTGAAGAACCGCTATCCACTACCGAAGGTCGAGGAACTTATGGACAGACTACATGGGGCGCGTTACTTCACCAAGATCGACCTCTACTCAGGGTACCACCAGATCTGAGTACGAGAGTCTGACATCGAGAAGACCGCCTTTGTCAGCAGATACGGTTCTTTTGAGTACCTCGTCATGCCTTTCGGCCTGTGCAACGCCCCAGCCACTTTTCAGAGGATAATGAATATGATTCTACGAGATGGGCTGGACAAATTCGTTTTAATATTCCTCGATGACATTTTGGTGTACAGTCGGACCAAAGAGGAACATATACAGTATTCGCAGTATTTTGAGCCGCCTACGGTCAGAGAAGTTCTACGGGAGACTGGCAAAGTGTGACTTCTTTCGTACCAAGGTGGAGTATTTGGGATTTGATGTGGGGGTATATGGGATAAAACCCTCACTGTCAAAAATTCGTGCTATCGCTGATTGGCCAACGCCTGAATCAGTTTGCAATGTACGTTCTTTTGTGGGACTGGCAAATTTTTACATAAAATTTATCCGGTGGTTTAGTGAGATAGCCAGTCCATTGGCGGACCTCACAAAAAAAGATCGCAAGTTTGAATGGGGCCCAAAAGAGGAAGAAGCCTTTGAAAGGCTAAAGACAACATTAGTGTCTGCACCTGTTTTGCAATTACCTGATTTTGATCGTGAGTTTACAGTGACCACCGATGCGTTAGAGGTCTCTGTAGGGGGTATATTGCAACAGAACTTCGGTCAGGGGTTACAGCCGGTGGCATATGAGAGTAGGAAGCTGAACCCGATAGAGTGCAGATACAGCGCGTACGAACGCGAAATGCTGGGGATCGTTTGGGCAATTGGCAAGTGGAGGCACTACCTTGCTGGCCAGCATTTTGTGATTCAAACTGACCACGACTCCCTCAAGAACCTTCCAAACCAGCCCTCAGTGAATCGCAGGGTCTGGAAGTGGATACAGGTGCTACAAGGCTACGATTGTGATATTGTACACATCGCAGGCAAGGTCAACCCTGCAGACTACCTATCCAGGCGCAGCGTGAAAGAGCTACAAAGCATGGTGGACATCAGAGCGCATGAGGAGTCGATGGTCCAGCGATTGAGATTGGGTGATGAGGAAGTTACAGACGATCACATCCAGGACAAGTTGGATCAGGTGTTCAAGGGAACAGAGGTATCGAAAGCGGGAACAATTGCAAGTGAGTGTCATTCTGTATTGTTTATGACGAGATCAAAAATTTCATTGGATTCATCTATGCGGGACAAGATCAAAGATACATATGAGAGTGATTCCCGGTGGGCTGACATTGTTACTGAGTTGAAGTCAGACCCACAGAAAAATCTGGTCAAGAGAGGAGTTAAGGAATTCAGAATTTCTCATGATTGCTTGGAGATTCATGATTGTGAAGGACCAGAAGGAGCAAATAGATGGAGATTGGTTATTCCTGATATCCCTGAGGTTAAGCAGCAAATCATGGAGGAGGTATATTCGGTGCCTTACTCAGGACATGTGGGATATCAGAAGACTTTGAAAAAACTACAGCAGAACTTTTACTGGCCGGATCACACATTGGACATCAGGGAATTCGTGACCAGCTGTCCAGTGTGTCAATCAGAGAAAAGTGTGCATCGCCAACCAGCAGGACTTCTTCAGCCACTGCAGCTACCAGAACAGAAGTGGGCAGATATCAGCTTGGATTTTATCATGGGACTGCCCAAGTCAGAATCTGGACGAGATGGGATCCTCACAGTTGTGGACCGGGCTACCAAGATGGTACATCTTATTCCGGTGTACCAGACCATCACAGCTGCAGAGACAGCCCAGGTTTACTGGAACTACGTGGGGAAACTACACGGGATTCCGAGATCAGTTGTCAGCGACAGGGATCCAAGGTTCGTCTCCAGGTTTTGGCAGGAATTCTGGAGGTTGTTGGGAAGCAAGCTGAGGATGTCAACAGCGCACCACCCACAAACCGACGGACAGATAGAGGCTGTCAATTGGGTGGTGGAGATGACATTGCGCTGCACACTACATGCGAGTCAAGAGCCCCACCAGTGGGAGAAATATCTCTCAATGGCAGAATTCACCATCAACAACACTCCGTCAATGGCAACTGGGTACACGCCATTCTACCTGAACTATGGCTACCTCCCGTATACCCCGGCAGAACTTATTCGAGACGTTGACACCACCTTCCATGAGGGAGTCAATATTTTTGTGTCTCGAATGCAGAAGATCTTCACCAAGGCTCATCAGCATCTGCGCAGAGCTCATGACAGGCAGAAGAACTACACAGATCAGAGATGACGTGAGCAGGTGTTCCATACAGGTGACTAGGTGCTACTCAGTACAGAGAATTTACAGCTCAAGAATGCACCTGTACGCAAGCTGAAGCGCAGGTTCATTGGACCTTTCTTCATTACTCAGAGGATCGGACCTGTTGCATACGAGTTGGATCTACCATCTACGTGGAGGATTCATCCCGTATTCCACACGAGCTTGCTACGCCCCTTCAGGACATCGCAGTGGACTACGTCTACCGAACCTGCAGTGGGAGAGCTGGAGCCAGAGGAGGATGAGCCTTATGATGTGGAGAAGTTGTTGAGATGGCGGTGGCGAGGACCAAGCATTCAACAACAAAAGTAGTTCCTTGTGTTGTGGACAGGCTGGTCTCTTGACGATGCGACATGGATCCCGGCAGAAAACTTCACAAGCACCAAAGAATTAGAGAAGATGATCCAACGAGACAAGCCCACAGAGGACCAGAGACCGCCGACAGACGATTGATTTGTTTTTGAGGTCGAAAACTACCCCCAGGGGGAGGTAGTTGTTGTGTGAACATTGTCTTTGGTTCTTTATACGAGCAGAGTGAGATGTGATGCAAAGGCGCGCGGACCAATTATCTGCGCCTTCGGGGAGCATCGAGCACAGCGAAGCGATTTGGGGATTTTGGCCATTTTCGGGCCATATCGCTGCATTAGAAAGAGGGCTTCCCAGACGGTCTGGGTGCTTGTGGGGACGGTGGTTTAAGTACAGGGTGACATGAGGGTTATGTAACCGTGCTGTGTGCCGCGGGGACAAGACGCTGGGAACCCTGTAACGAACATCCGTTTTGCTGTCACCGCCTGCCTGCGAACCGCGCGCAAGGCAACACCGGACCCAATCCGCCCTTCCGACTGACGCACCGCAGAGGCCGTTCCGCCAAGGGGCCCACCACGTCCGCGCCGCATCGAGATCGAGCAAGCGACCGTGCCGATTACGCCTGGCCATCCGCCGGAGGGATCGTCGATCCATCGCAAGGGGGGCGCGCGGAAAAACCACGCGCCATTTCCCGCCGGGCCACCAGTCAATCGCCACGGCACTCGCCCATCGGTTTTGACCTTGCTTTTGCGTTGTGCATGCCCTGCTTCCTGTATTGTGGCTGCCTACGGCTCTGGAAGCCTCAAGGTCGGCAACCCCGTTTTGCTCGTCGGCGTGCCCCAAGGGGCGGCGAAGCGGCGACCTACAGGTCACACACTAGTCCGGGCCACTGTCACAAAAAAGAGCAACCCGGCCACTGTCACAAAAAAGAACACTTCGGGCATTGTCACAGAAATGATGAACGTTGTGGCATTAAAAAACAGCACTGTCGCAAAAAAGAACACGTCGCAAAAATGAACAATTTCACTGTCGCAAAATAAAATAGTAACCTTTGGACCCACCATTTAATGGTTACACATTATATACATTTGGTCAATCTTTTGGACGAACATTTGTACAAGTTGTGTCATTGTTGTGTTGTCATGTGTGTAACTCTTTGCTATGGGAAAAACCCCTCTGTGCCACTATGCGAATGACCCATGGCATGCCCAATAGGGCGCAATACTATATGTGGAAATTGGCATTGTGTGGACATGATATTGCAAATTGAGGATGGACGATTGGGGTACATTGCATTTGAAACATTTGAACATATGGATTTCACAAAGTGCAAGGGTATTGGGAAATGAATGTTGTATATAGAAGGGATTTGTTCAAACATCCCCGTCTATCCTTTGTTATATGCATTGTTATGATTGTCTATTCCTAAGTACATTCCCTTGGATTCCTATAGCTTATTCAATGTTTGATTGCACTTTAGCGGCTCCATTCAATGATTGTTCCTTTTGCCCACTGGTAACTCTGGATTTCTCTTAAGCCCTTCTGACACTCCCGTTAATCTGGCTTGGCTACCTCTTCTTTTAAGTTGCAGCAACTCTTGCTGTCTTAATACAACGTATTTTGCTCCCTCGCAGCAACACCCATCTTTTGTTTGTGCCATGATGCAACTATCATTGACTGCGCAAAGACGTTTTTTGCATGCAAATCCCTTTTCTAATAAGAATAATCAAGTTGCGCATGCACAAACGATCAGTGTGCGTGCACATTTGGCCTCAACATGTGATTGCAGTGGACAGCTTACCCTCAGGGATCAAGAGTCGACTTTATTTTCAGTTTTTCTATACAACACGTTGTAATCAATACCACACGTTCAAATTTTGTCAGCTGAGTATGCTGCACATGCCTTTGTTTTCCCTGAACGGTGACACCTCAGTTGTTGATTGTGCACTTCACGTCATACTTGCATGTGGCCATTCGTGCCTATTTACTAGTGGTCTTTCAAACAATACATTAATTCTTAATAGACCATTGTACTTTTGTTTTTGATGTTCTTTTCACCTATCAATTAAATTCATCCAGACATACCGATTGTCAACCATTATTTCATAATTATAGCACATTGCTCCTAGTTGGCTTGAATCATGCGTGGATCCTATTTTGGCTTTCAATTATAAATGTCTCTGTCCACAATACACAAACAATGAAGCTCCCGTCAATGGAACTTGCCTCCCCACAGTATGTCTGTGGCGAGTGTTGTCGAGAAACATAGGATGCTTGCCTGCTTCCATTGGTAGGCACCGATAAGCTTCCTTTGGTTTTTGTTCTCTTTTGTGCTTCTTCTTGCATCACAAGAAAGAACAACACTGTTGCGAAGAGAGCACTGGCGCATTGTGGCAGAATTGAGTAGTTCTGGGGGACTGTCAAAACTAAAAGAATTGCTACCAAATGTAACAGTCGTTCCACTTTCACACAAAATAATGTTTGCACCCCTGCAAAGAAGAAAGCAACCATTTGTGAGTTCATCTGCAATTTGGATGGATACCCAATATTGAGGATGGCCGCACTATGTTGGGTTCTCATAGAAAAACCCTTCGACAGTTTTGGTTCCAGCGATTTCAGGCAGCTGATGGCTGCGCCCTCGCCTTGATCCACGCAGCATCCGCTAGCCCATACTCCTCGATCTGCTCTCTCAGGCAACAGCAGATCTCCTACACCATGACGCGTGCATCTTGTGTCCTGTAAAATGTCTGATATCAAAGCGGTCAGCATGTTCGGCCAAGCATCTCTCCGTTCTTTCAAGCTGGCAGTTGTAGATGGCCACCTCATCTGCTGGGTCAGAGGCAGGCCCCTCCAGACCTCGCAATTTGTGAAGCTGGACATTCACAAAGGTCGCAATATGGCAGTTGCACAACGATCCCCTCTATTCCAGATCCCCCAGGGCGCCATCAACGCGTAGCAAAAAACAGGTTTTGGTAACGGTTTCTCTCAGAACGTCCAGCGCCATGGCAATCTACCACTCCAAGAAGTAGCACATATTACATTTCTTGATTCACCGATTGAACGATCCAAATAGCCCAGGATTGTTCAATCTATGAGTCAGAAGCTGGTCGCTGACGGTCAGTGACCAGCTTCGATTCGTCCAATATGGTACCCGCCAGCCGGCCAGTGCCCATTGGACTTGACGATCGCGGGCAGTCCCCTGGCCAGCCGCACAAGATATCGCCCGTCGCAGCTTCTTGACCCGCGAACCAGCCCCACGCAGCCGCATCGCCTAAAACGACTGGGCGCAAGCAGACAGGTGACTTTTGGCCTTGGGGGGTTTCAAGGGCAGCCCGAGGACGTTTGAGGGCGCCTGAACGACAGTTGCCGAGCGGGTCGCGTCGTTTGAGCATCGGCGGCTGCCGGTTTGGATCGAGTCCGCTCCGCCCGACCGGAAGCTCGCGCTCGCAATCGAAACAGCTGTGTGCGGAAATTGGTGGGCTTCACCGGCAAAGAACCGACGGCGCTGGTGTAGGGATCGCAACAGTAGTAGTCCGCAAGCATTCCCAAGCAAAAGCCGGACTGCCTGCACCCAAGTCCGCCCAATCTGTGAGATTCGCTAAATATAGACCCGTTGGATTGCCGTGGTTGAATTGCTGACGCTGATTCTAAACGCGGTCCGAACTGCAGGTCTGCTCCCCAGGGTGGTTCAATGGCTGCGACCGTGGACGCGTCTACAGCCGTGGCGGCGCTGCAGAGCGCTGGCAACGATGCTCGGGCGCTGGAGACCGCCATCAGGCAGGCGGCCTTCCTCATGGCCACGCCGGGGGACAAGCGGCAGAAATTGAGAGGTGGGAGCCAGCTCTGGCAACGCTGCAGGGTCCCTAGAAACGGGCTCGAACGAATGCTTTTACATTCCACTGGTTGTTGGTTTCATTGTTCTGGCGAGCTTCATCGATGCTGATCGTTCAGTTTGTTCGGGAGGGGACCCGTCGGCTAAAGTCGGCTGGCAACGGTGACCCTTGAGTGTTGTCGATATCTGTCCATGGACTTCGGCAAACGAACCACAGCAGAAGGTGTGTCGCTGGAAGAGGCGAGAAATTGAATGGCGTCACTGACAAATTGAACGTCCCATTTGCACAATTTGGTTTCGTGTACAGTCGTGTTGAATTGCCGAAAATCTTGCATGAGTAATGCAGACTGGTATATATGGGCCGGATTTTAAAAATGCCTTTGAAAGGATCCACGACACGGCCCTTCCGTACAATTCTACAATATAGACAACATCGCGAGAATGGGCAACGTCGTCCAATCTTAAGTTTGCTTCCTACGCCATTTTTCACATGTGCATGCGGTCGACATTGCACGCACGTTGGAACTAAGTATCCATTACAAAACTAAATGCAAAGTCTCTGCAATACAGACGTTACGCCATTACATTTCCCACTACTCCTGCTCTTCTACATGATGGCCGATGTTGTGCCCCATCAACAGCTGCGAAAACAACCTTGCGCAAGCTGCGGGCGGAAGCGGCGGAGCTGGCTAAATCAGGCACAAGTGACCCTGCGAGCAAGCCCTCCCCACATGCAAAAGCGTCTTACAGCCCTTCCGAATTCGACGAGTTGTCCGAGAAATACGAAAAGCTGAATTGGCGCATGATTTCTAAGCCTGGGGGTGCCACGGTGAAGCCAGCGCCATTCTACCAGTTGTATGGGCTGTGCACCCAAGTGATAAAAGGGGATAACGACACGGAGAGGCCCATGTGGGCGGAGAGGGGCGGCTTGGATTTCGAGGGTCGCGAGAGATGGGACGCCTGGGAGGCTTTGAAGGGAGAGCAGGCATCTGAGGCCAAAATTCGGTTTGTGAAGATGTACTACGAATTCTCGCCCTCATGCCTCTACAAAGACACCAGATGATGCAGACGCAACTTTGTTGGCGAAATGTTACGCCTGTTTTGCGTCTCTGAGCAGAGCTGGCAGTGCTAACCCAGAAGTTCTCGTAAGGACCTGCTACAGTCAATATACTCTGAACAAAATTGTAAAGAGAAGGTTGTGAGGTCTTTTTGGAGGGCCACGATAAATCCTGGCGTCCTGTTGGGAGTGCGAATTCCTTCCGCTCATTGTGGCAAAGTAGCTGGTCCATACATTCTGCTTCATAGACTTCATTAAATGGAGTTCATCAGGCCTCGAGGGGGCCTAGAGAGGAACCGCCCAGCGACTTGGGCTACGTCCAGACCGCTGAAAACAACACAACACGCATCCGTGTGCTGCGCCTTCCCAACCCAGATCGCCAACTTTGGCTCAGACTTCAAACAGCGACCCTGGAAACCCATGGACAGCCTTCATCACTGAAATTTCGCAATCGTATCAGCGCCGCAAATAACGACAAAGCCCGAAGCTCGTTTTTTTCCCACCGCCATCTTGAACAGCCACAATGCCAACCTGGCAACGTCCAACGGCGTCCACAGGTCCCATACATCCAGGAACTGCTCCACGTGTTGGACCGACAACACGCCTTGCAAGGGGAAGCCTGTCGTGTTCGCATGCCTTGGCACTGTATCAGGTTCCGTTGGTGGGGGCTGGTGACAGACATCGTTCTTGGTTTGGGTGTGACGCACATGGACAAGGGAGAGAACAAGGAAATGCAACAGGGACGCATGCTCACAAGTGTTGGTCGTGAAGTGGCCGGCAAATCTTTTTCTGTGGGTGCATTTGGTATTCTGGGCATGCTCGAATGGTCTCATCCTTGTTGAAGGCACTCGCTGCATTTTGCAACCATGTTACGTGTGCTTCGACTTCTAGGTGCACACTGGCTGGCCGTAGTGAAAGCGGCAGCTGTTTGGTATGCTCCTTACAGGCAGCGAGAGACGTACAACAACACTGAGCGCTGGACCAAAAAGTCCAAACCAATCAATAGAATGGGAGGTGGCGCCTCGCACTGCTGGCATGAACATTATCAGGCAGAGCAGGACTAAAGTAGGAAGGTCACAACAGCCGCAGGGAATTTTGACATTCTCCTGCGAGACCATGCTCCACTACTGGTGTGGACATCAACAATGTCGGGCGTCGCTTACTCAGGGAAGGGCTAGTGGTATTTCAGGATTTGGCAGCTTGGTAAATGAGGTTCTGCTGCACTGTATGCACAGGGGCGCAACAGCACAGTTTACAGAGGGGTTGGGGTGGCGGTGGTGGGGATTTTTGGAGAGACAGTACCTGCTGGGATCAGACAGAACTGGTGCTCGCCCAACAGCACGTGCCTCCCGTGCCAGCGCCTGCCTGCGGCAGTCAAAGGGACACGAGGGCGGGCATGCAGTGTGTGTCACAGTTGGGACTCGACATGCAGCGATGGAAGGCCTCACTAATCTCTGTGACAGCAGCAACCATGCAGAAACAACACATGCAGGCGGGACAGCAAGACCACGGAATCAACGAAAGGCCTCACTAATCTCAGTGACGGCAGCAACCACGCAGAAACAACACATGTAGGCGGGACAGCAAGACCATGGAATTCGAGGACCCCACCAGCATAGCATTCCCTGGCCCACCATGTGAAATATTGATTGCACAGGTTGTCTTATCAATTGTGCAAATGTGACATGTCTTTGAATTCGGCCCCAAAAATGATGTCTTGGGTGTGCGGAGCTGGAGTCATGATCGGCCAGACATGGCTGACACACTCCGCTGCTTCAGCCATTTTACACGCCAGATTGTGGGCCACAACCAGAGAGCTACATGCTACATGCTTATATCGTTCCAGGCACCACAACACTGGCAACCGCGCACAACCAGAACCATTTTCTCATGCTCTCATGGATATTTTTCTCTCGCAGCGGTGTCCTGCAACCCCTCGCCGACGCCCGCAATGACACAATCCAATCTAAACTCCTACTGTACCGGCTACGCCCCACTATCCCCCGAGGTCAGCGGGGCTTGGATCTCTTAAAACTCCCTTCTGGAGAGGCCCTCTCTGGGTGCCTCTTGCTGCCCTGGTCGTTGCTTACACCAGGACTTGTGGCCACCTGCCCTCCCCCATGCAACTGACCCTCAGGCTTTGCCTCCTCATCCTCATCCTCCTCATATGGCACAAGCCGCACATCGCATGCGTTGCTCAGAGGTCCATTGGACACAGGGCCACCCATGGCTGCAGCGGGCGCAATCGCCATCGCAGTGGCCGGCATGATATCCGTCTCCTCTCCAGCATCGCGGAAATAGTCCTCCTCATCACGATCCATCTCCCTTGGGTCTCGTCGGTTGGAGGCTGAGCCCAGCACGGGGCCGAAACCATCGGTGAAGCCCCCTCCACCCCTCTCCATCGACTGGTCATACTTCTGCTTGAGCTGTGCAAAGGTATCTACATACGTCACAGCCTGCAGCTTGTGGTAGAACTTCTCGACGATGTGGACGATCAGTGCTTTTATGTTTTCCTTCCGGATGAACTCCATCAGCTCGATCACTGTGGAATTGAGCAGGTTGTATCTCTCCCCATTCGCTATAAAGAGGTCTACCACAGGTTCGAACAGATTGTTCCTCATCAGATAGCGGTTGTAAAAGTCGTCCTTCTCCGCTACACATGTCCTCACAAATCGCAGGGCAGCCACCACCAGCCATTTCTCAGGCACCCTCAGCAGTGTCAGCACCTTTTCCAGTACATTGTTTTTCAAGACATAGTACTTGATATTGTATGTGTGGTGTTGCACACAGAACCGCAGGAGTTCCAGAATGAGGCCTCTGCTAGGGGCAGCTAGACACCTGTCCTGGCGCTGCCCAGCTCCTCCCAGCCCGCTCCCGAGTGCCTCTACCAACGAAGACAGATGTTTCTCATAAAAGATGTCGATGATCTTCTTGTCGGAAGCACCTTGGTCCATCGTCTCAGGGTCAAGCATCGTCCTGATCACATCCATGATCTGCTCAGACAGGCCATAGTCGGCCCCCTCGGTCAACTCCCTCACCAGCAAGAAGAACAACTCATGGTCTGGCTGGTCCACCAGGAACAAGCGCAATGACTGCCCATCCTGCTGCACAGCCGACAACAGGATGTCTGCCACCTTGAGCCTCATGCCTGTCTTGCCCTCCTTCATAACCCGGGTCAGAACTCTGTACAGCCCCAGCTCCACGAGCTTGGCATACAGCTGCTGACGCAGCGCAGGCTGCAAATGCCTCAGCAGGCTGCAGAACTCCTGCAGGAAGGCCACCAGGTCTGCCCAGTGTTGGTCCCCAATCGCCCCCTCCTGCAGCTGCCTGAACAGCTCTGGCAAGAACTTCTCGTCCCGCCCCAGGGCACACACGACGTCCATGTTGTTGAACAGCACCAGGGACATCATCGTCGTGAAAGCTTGGTCGTCCAGCACCCTCGGCAAGATCACGTCCTTCAGATACTGTATCCTGTACGTCTGGTGAATCTTGGCCTTCACCTTCTCGTCCGTCACCGGCACCACCTCCTTGAACAGGGCCTTGTCCCGCAAGAATTCTCTGTGCCGAATGTGCACAGGCACGTCGGGGTCGTACTCCAGCGCCCCCACCACCGGGATCACGTGCTGCTCCTTCAGCAGCTCCTCCAGCAGCGCGGAGTCCGTCAGCATGATCATCCCCCGCACCACTCGGTATATGTTCACCAGCGCCGCCCTGTCCTCCAGGTCCTCGCACGTCTCGAACATCTTCAGCACCTTGGGGATGTAGTCGCACTGCAGCAGCTGCGCGGCCAACGCCTCCCGCTGATGCAGCCCGGCCTCGTTCAGGACCCGCGCCAGCTCTTCCAGGTTAGCCATCAACGGCGGCGGCAGCTCCACGGCGCAGGGCCCCCCCGGCTCCTCCCCGCTCACCGACGTCACGCTCTCGAACTCATCCACGCAGCCGCGCCGCCGCGCGCCCGGCCCCCCGCCGAAGACCTCCGGGTGCAGCGCCCCCAGCTCGTTCCAGATGCTGTCGCAGCCCACGCTCTCCTGGAAGCTCAGCGCCACCTCGGTGCCGAACTCCGGGTCCTGCCAGGATATGATCGTGTCCTCGCCCTGCCGGTGGTACGGCACGTCCCGTCGGATCCGGTGCACCATCAGCGGCTTGCCGTGGTTCTCCTCCGACACCACCACCAGCCCTGGAGCCTCGCACTGGTTCAGGAACTCCACCGACACGTACCCCGCGCCCTTGTCGTCCCACCGGCCCTCCTGGCTCAGCCGGTACACCTTCACCCGCACCTGCATCCCGCCTATCCCCCCTGCCGCGCGATCCCTCCTCGCCCGGGCCCCGCCCGGGCCCGCCAACCCCACCCCAACCTCCGCAGACACCAAAATTATTCCCCAACTTTCCTCTCCACCCCCTCCCCTGCCCGACCAATGCGATCCCCCGAATCACTGGTAGGGTTTTCGGGCCTGTTGTCCTCTCTTCTGCCTCCCGTGGGGCACCTTGCTCGGGGATCGGCTTCAAGGGAGGGGTTTTCGAGCGGAGGGCTCTCCCCTCGCCGCTGTGAACCTCCGCGACGAGCGCGGGGCGCAGGATGAACGTTTGCGAAGTCCTGCGGCGGCCCAGCAGGCCATTCAGGGAAGGGAGCGCCGGGGGGCCCGCGCGCTGGGTCGCGGGCCCGCGGGGTGCGGGCAATGGGGGGTGGGATGGAGGGCGGAGGGTGCGGGCGGATTTCCGACGTCAGGTTAGGCGCACAACCTTTTTTCCGCGTCTTCAGACAGGAGCACCTGGACCAAGGCGCGAATTCTGGCAGCACGATAGACGATTCGTTGTTCTTTGGCAACGTGCTCCCAGCAGTTTTCCCCTCACGATCTTTCGAGTGCTTTGCACAAAAGAATTCTGCGCAGGAGCTGTAAACGAACGTTTGAACCATTCCGCCTAATTGCGCCACGTTGGAATTTGAAATGCAGAGAAACAGTGCTGTCCGCCATGGTTTTCAACGGCACTGTGCAGAGCTGCCAGAAAAAGTATCTCCCCAACCGGGTTTAACCCTCTTCTGCCTGACGGGATACTCTTCCTGCTCGAGTCCACACTGGCCAAGTGTGTTACAAGTATTCCCAGCAGGCGTCCGCCACCCAAAACAAGGCCCAATGACCGTTGTACTATTAAATTTGCCCTTGCTTTGCAAATCAAACCACATTACTTTCCCCAGTACTTTGCGCTTCACAAATTCTTCTGAACTCACACCCCTAGGGATGGACGGGGGGGAGAGCAAAATAGGATGGAGATAGTTTGTGTGCGCAACTATAAATAGACGTACTTCTTAAAAGCACGCCGCTTCCTCAGGCTGGCTCAGTTTTCATAGCACAGTGATGCCCAAAGTACAAATATTTGACCAGCCATCACTCGCTGCCCTTTGGACCTTAACGTCTATGAAACGGAAGAACAAGGGACGAACAAATTACGAATTGAAACCTGGCGGGTATGCCAGAAATAGGATGACCTACCCTATTTCTGGCATGACCCTGGGATGCCTTGGGACGCAGGTATAAATACAGTCACACCCGACCAGTTTGTGATCAAAGTTGCAACTCAAGTCCGTCCTGACCGGTCCCCAAGTCGAACGGGGTATAACGGCCAAAGGGAACGTCGCCCCTTACAACACCCCAGTGTGGTGCCCCGTCTAGGCTGTTGACATGTTGTTGTCTCCCACCCACGTCTCCCCAGCTAGAAACTCATGAATTACATTAATCCTCTCAACTATTCAATGAACAAAGGCTTGTGTTGCTGCCCTAAGACATTGTTGGCTTTGGCCACAAAGCAACGTTGTATGTAAAACCAAGTTGAGTTGCTTCAACCTCATTCACTGCACTATTGCAACATGATGGGCGCTTCCCAATGCCACCCCGATCCTTGATGCTATGGACGGCCTAAAATGGATGTGTACTGGCTATCCAATGGTGGCTATCATAGTGTTTGACCTTCCGCGAATGACAATGATTTCATGCAATACACATTTGGGGATGTATTCTTGCTTTAGTGCACATCTGCCATTGCTAATCCACTCCGAGTTTGTGGTGCCTTGGACATGTGATGCCCCCCCTTTCACTAGTGCCTCCTCAAAGTGTCCCATTGCTCATGTCTCACTGTGCAGTACTGACAAGTTACAGAAAACAACTTAGCCTTAGGCAAAATTTGGTTATGTTCAAGTTGCCAATCAATAACAAAATGAAAAGCAATAAAGATAGCTTAGTATATGCTTCACCCAGCTAGTGCCCTGCGAGGCCTAGGACAAAAAGGAGCCACCAATCGTTCAGAAAGATTTAGATTACAACTAACCTCATTCGCAATGACTACAAAAGACCCAAATAGACAATCTATATACATACCACAATATGCAGCCAATACCAAGGATTTATGGTACCCGATTCCACTACGACCATGTGGCAAGGGGCGGTTAGTCATGAGGCAGTGCACACAATGTGCTAGGAACCTGCACTTCACCCAATAGGGCCATGCCGACATGTCGAGGGCCTGTGTCCACATATGGATGCAAGGTCCAAGAGTGAAAAAATTATCATGTGCACCAATCCGCACTGACGCAATGAAAAAAATCCTGCTGATCGTATTAGATCAAACGAACGGCAACAATGTGAATGCGCATCCGGATGTTAGACACAATTGCAAAGACAATCTCGGGGAACCACGCGTGTGTTTCCTTGGTGAGAGTGTAAACTTGGCTAGGGCCTTGTGCTTAGTGCAGTGATGAGCTATGCGACCCCGCAAAAGGGACAGGTGAATTGATGTGGCAATAACATATATGCAACCATGGCAGCTATTAGGGGCCCGTATCGCCCCCAGAGCATGGCAGGATGGGCGGGTGGTATGCCGTAGATATTACGCATATAGGCTTGATGTGGGGGACGCCCTACTAATGGTCTTTTGGTGTGGGGGACAACCTGCCCAAGATATGGTAACAGATCCCCAACAGAACCCTATATTAGTATACAATATGGGAGTAGGTTTGGGTGGTCCTGCCTAAGTCCCCGTAAGGACCTAGGTACCCGGCAAGGCGGGTCCATGGCTTAAAGAGTGCAGGCACTCTATACCACTAACAGTGTTGTATCGTTTGGTTTCGTAGCCACATAGAGGTGCCTCGCCCACTTCAACTGTGCGCGAAGGTAAGGACAATGCAAGAGGACTCCATCTCCAGCCTCCTCCATGGAGGTTGAGGAATCAAAGAAAGCAGCCTGTCAAGGCCAGGCTGCGGAAGTGGCCGAATCAGCAACCCGAGATGGGGTGCCGGTGGTGGACACTGGTGGCATGGAAGCATCCCATAAGGGAAAGTCAGACAATGAGGGGGCAGTCCGGGAGGATGCAACAGGGCCATCCACTTGTCAGACACAAGTTGAGGTGCAGAACCAACTGATAGAAGAGGCAGGGGAGACCCCCACAGACGCACCGGTGGAGCCGGGTACAATGGCAGCATTTCTCCAAGCTCCTGGGATAATGGAGTTGTTGGAGAGAATGGTGGTAACTATGGCCGCCAAGGCACAGGAGGCCCATGATTAGAACGCAATAGCCTGGATTGCACGGCTGGAGATCGAAGCCGCCTCCGCCTGAAAGGAGGCGCATCAGCATGAACTGGCCTTAAAAAAGGCCAAGGAGTAGAGTAAGGAGGTTGAAGTTAAGAAGGCCTTTGCGCAGGAGCAAGTGTTTATCTTGAGCGACCGTTTGTTGAAGCAGAAGCAGCGAGCCCAGAGGCGGAAGAGCGGGCTTTGCCAATTCACCAGCAGCCTGGGAGGGCCACCAATCTGATTGGACTGAAGATACCAAGTATTCCAAAAGCAGCTAGAGAGTGGCAGGAGGTCGGCTGGTTCAGGGCAAAGAGGAAGAGTCTTTTGCCAGGTGAGAACCTTCAGCAGCTTGAGATAGGCGAGCAAGCAGGCCCATCAGCCAGAACCCGGGTACATCGGGTTAGATCACAAGTGCATGCTAAGATATTTAGTGATGGAGAGCAGCCCAATGGGGACTCCTTAATAGAGAGTGCACATCGGGTGTGTGACCCGAGTCCCAACAGACCTGAGAACCCAGAATGGGGCCTGCAAGAGGATGCTCGAATATTGGAATTCAAGCCAGACCTCACATCACAGTGCAGCAGACCACAAAGGTGCACTGCCCTATGGACAAAGTTCCATTCAGAATGGCTTGAGAACCTTGATGAAGGCTGGTTAATAGCCTCGGAAAGGTTTGGCATGCGCCTCTCCACCGCAAAGCTGATTAAAATTTAGTGGTGGTATGGCACCAACATGGGGGATCAAATTGCCAGAGATGATCCCAATTGGCCGGAAAAAAAAGCCTTTGCGCTCAGGCATATTCCTGAGCCATAGGATCTTAGTGACGGCAGCCCTGAGAGGCCAGTTCTGGATGACCCTCACCAGTGATGGGAGAAATGTTCAGAACTTTCTTTTTCATCCTACGCTTCCCATTGCTAGAGGATATGTCAAGAAGGGCACAGGTTCATTGCACAAAAAGGAACAGTAATATGCCTACAACCGAGAGCAGGTTGCTTGTGTATGGTAGCTTGATGAGCGGAAAGCTCATAGAGGTCAATATTGTAGAGAGCAAAAAGCTCCTAGACAGCAACGGGATAAACAGTTGAATCCCAATAAGTATGAGCAAAAGCGAGCAAGGAAATACCAACGCAGGGCTAAGGTCTATCAATTCCTTCATATAAGCGTCAACCAAAAGGTGTAGCTTATTGAATCCATCAACTTGGTGAATGAATTGGACCTAGTAGCTCAGGCCAAGGCACTGGAGCAGCTTGAGAAAGCACCAAGGGACAAGGCACCTCATGAAGTGGAGACGGCTTGCAAGGCAGCCCCTTGGGTAGACGAGTCAAGCAGCGATGATAGTGGGGTGAATCGCCCAGCCATGTTTGGCAAACCGCAGCCTTCTTCAAAGGCCAAGCAGCCCAAAGAGGCAAAGAAAGACCCTCCAGGTAAAACCCTTGTCGCAACTCCACAAGAGCGATCTCGCAGATTGTATGTCCATGAGCAAATAGAAATGCATGATTCTGCTGGACATAATGAAATTGCTTATATTGGCTCAACAGGCACTCCAGGTAGTCCCATTCCTTGCAAGAGGAAAGAGACTTATGCGGTCTACAAGAGACAAGAAGAAGCCCTAGAAAAAGTAAATTTGAACAAGGCACGGGAAGGGGCTGATAAGTAGGCCCCCAACTCCTTGCTATATTAGGTAACGAAGAATTCACTGAATTCCTCAAATTCAAGGAGAGGCACAACAAACGGGCCAACCAACCCAAGCACCCCACCAGAGGGAGAGCAGTGCAAGTCAGGAAACCCAAAAGATCAAATACACCTTGGGTAAGCCTAACCCGGTTGCCAAAAAATGGAGAGAGCCGCTTAAGTTCCGGGAGACCAGGGGAATGCAAAGGGGGCCCAAGCTCAGAGTACACCCTCCCACCGTGCAAGATATCCACAGTTATTGGGATACCATAGGAGCCTTCCATGACCGATTTGGGGGAGCATACTACAAAGGCTACTACTACCCAATTGGCGGGAAAATGCCCTATCGGGCCCCTATTCCCCTGGATGCACTCTGCAGGATCCCAGCACGGATGTGACCAATCTTTGAGGTGTAGTAGGAGGCACCGAAAATACATATGCTGGATATTCAATAGGCAGCCACTAAGTGGCACACAGTCCACAGGACAAACAGAAATATTTCCAGTGAGGGAGTTGAGTTTGTACAAGTTGTTTCCATAGTACCAGTTCAATAGGCACTTCCAGCAGCGCAGGCACCTGCCCAACCATTCACAATAGGAAGGCCAAGACCAGGACCAACGCAACTGCAACCTCATACAATATAGCAGAAAATTGAGAGGTTGCAGGCATTATTGCCATTTGGACCTGGGCGGCAGCAGTAGCAGGAGCAAATTTTCCCTGGGCAGCAGTAGCCAACATTGGTGCTACTAAAACCATAGTTTCAATAGCTTTTTCAAGTAACCCAGCAACCATTCCAGGCACAACCATAGCAACCACCCATGGCACAACAACCACCAGTGGCCCAGCAGTATCAACCAGTGCAACCAGTTCAACTAGAGGTGGCCCCCTCTATCTGTCCACGACAGAATTTCGTTGGCTCCTTTAAAATTCCGTACAGTCAACGGAATCCATGAGCGGGCCACAGAGAGAAAAACTGTCTAACAGAAATGGGCGGGGCCATGATGGCATCAGCGTAGACGGCTATAGAAATCCACACAACCTTCTAGAATGGAACCACATATTACGGAATCCGCGCCGCAGCCCACGGATGACAGCCTGTCATTGACAGGCCCCCCGTAACGGAACCGTTGACCGGACCATAAAGGTCAACAGAATTCCATCAATATTCATGGAGCAACACAGACCTTTCAAACACGTTGAGCCCCAGTACAAAAGAGCGGGTCCCCTTCCCGGACCGGATGGCCAAACGCCTGATTTAGTGTGCAACGGGGATGCATGGTGGACATGGGGTGCGATTGCCTGGGTCTTTGATGGATTTGGCAGTGCGCACTGCTCGCTCCCGTGGCACATTCATGTGCCCCTTCAAATCGTTGTTGTCCATCACGCAGGCAGAATATACGCCCAAAACGTTCCCAAGCCCAGTACATTCGATTGGCTGGCATAATGTGATGCCCCTAGGGTATGTGAAATGCTGCATCGGGGCCGCTCGCCGCCAATTGCCCCATGGCATCAGGTGAGTGCTGGTGCCAACGGCTCAGTGGTGATGGCGTCAGTGTGGTGGGTGGTGTGGATGGGGTGCTGTTTCTGCTATTGTTTTTGTTGTGGTTGCTGGATGGGGATTCGTTTCTGTTGAGCTTGAGTACTAACCACCCCAATGCGATGCCATAGCCGGGAAGGAGCAACAGGGAGTTTTGAGTGTCGCAGGGTGCACGGGCTCAGCCCATTGGGTTGTTGTTGTTTGTGTCAAGTCGCGTTGGATGCAACTTGGAGTGGACAGGGACGTTGTTTTGTAGTAGAGTAATGGCCGCGGCCTGGCTCACAATAACCTTGCCCTAGCTCCCAGATCGGGTTGGCATGGATGGGGTTGTTGTGCAGCTCTTAAGCTGGAGTACCAGCCGCTGCTTGGCCAAGAAAGGGCTATTGTTTTGTGAAGGCACCGGTGATGGGCGTTTGCTAACATGTTTTGTTTTGTCCAATGCAAGTTCCGGCCGTGAGCATGCCACACTAGGGGATAATGCAGGTAGGGGGTGAAATGGGCGACTGCTGCTTCTCCAAGATTGCGTCGGGGTGGGGTGGGGGGTTGGGGGTTGCCGTTCTGCTTGGCTGGAGTACCGGCCGTGGCTTGGCCAGGAAAAAGCCAGTGTTGCTAGGCTTATGGTGTGCATGGGCAGTTGTTGCTTCTCCGAGATTGTGTTGGGGTTGGGCGGGGGAATCGTTGTTTTGCTATGCTGGAGTACCGGCCGCTGCTTGGCTGGGAAAAAGCTGTTGTTGCCGGGCTCGCAGTGTCCATGGGCGGCTGCTACTTGTCCGAGATCATGTCAGGGCGGGGTGGGGATTGTTGTTCTGCTCGGCAGGAGTACTGGCCATGGCCTATTTGGGAAAAAGCCACTGTTGCCGGGCTCGCAGTGTGCATGGGTGGCTGCTGCTTGTCCGAGTTCGTATCAGGGCAGGGCGGGGAGGGGGGGGGGGGGATTGCTGTTCTGCTCGGCTGGAGTATTGGCCATGGCCTTGCTGGGAAAAAGCCGTTGTTGCCGGGTACGCAGTGAGCACTGCTGCCAATAGCTGCAAAGAAGCAGCTGATGAAGCCAATGTAGCAATGCGCGATTGTCGCAGTGTAGCAAACAATGCGAAAGTTGCAGCAAAGAGGGCCAGTGCTACTAATGCCATGTGCAACGAGGCATTGGATGCTACTTCAACTACAAAAGAAAATAGCCCTGCTGGGCATGATGCCCATACTGGCACTGATGGGGCAAAGACAGCAAGCCTAGAGGCAGCCAAGGCTGCTGATGTTGCAAGTTCTACAACAGAGGAGGTCAGCAGTGCTGCTTCCAAAACTCAGGCAGCTGCTGCCAGTGCCCTAGCTGCATTCTAAGAACTGTGCTGCAGTGGTGATCAAAGGCAGTGCCAAGAACATAATGATTGTTGTGGACATGACACAGTCTGCTATCTCCAATACCAATTTTGCAGCCAAGAAAGTTGGTGCTACCATGAGTAAGGCTCTCATTGCCTGTGCTGAGGCTAATTTAGCAGCGGACAATGTAGTTCCTCCCATAGAAAAGGCTGTTACAACTGGGAAGGCACTCCAGGCATTGTGCAAGGCAGCTGCCAATGAATTGCCGGCTGTCCTGCACCAGGCAAAGGATGCAGAGAAAAAGGGTAATGGTTGTGCCCGAGATACAAGCAATGCTGCTGAGAGATACAAGAGTGCTACTATTGAGGCAAGGAATACTACTGACAAAGCTGGGGAATGCGTTGTTGTGGCAAGCTCTGGTGTAGAAAAGGCAGTTGCTGTGCTGAATACCAGGTCTACTAAAGACAAAGCAAGCCCTATTGGGCGCACAAGGTTGCAGCTACTGCAGAGAAGGCGAGTGCATTGCACCAGGAGGCTCGTGCTGCTGGAAGTAGAACCAGCAGTGCTATAGATGTGGCCACAAATGCAGCCATGAAGGCGACATGAGTGGCAGATGAGGCTGTTGCTACCAGCGATGCCTGCAAAGCACATGTCAAGAAGTCTCCCATAGTTGTTATTGAAGCAGCCATTGAGAAAGCGAGTGGAGCATATGAAAGTGCCCTGTCCAAGACGTCATCAAAGACCACATCAAAGTCCAAGGCATCACATGACGTACCATAACAAATTTTGTTATAGTTGCTGCAAGTGAATGTATGCATTTGGCAAAGGGTTACTAGCCATTCATTACCGCAGTGGGCAATCA
This sequence comes from Ostreobium quekettii, assembly GCA_905146915.1. Lineage (NCBI taxonomy): Eukaryota > Viridiplantae > Chlorophyta > Ulvophyceae > Bryopsidales > Ostreobiaceae > Ostreobium > Ostreobium quekettii. The sequence goes on along the minus strand of CAJHUC010000617.1, from coordinate 32,005 downwards.
TCTTAGGACTATGGGTGTTGACAGATGCTCGTGTATGCTCTAGCGCGTGGCAGGTTGCGCCTCCAGTCTAGCAAAGGGTATCGACCATGGGTTGGCCGAGAAAAAGCAGCGGGGGATTGCCGTGAGGCCCAGGGTGTGTTATTAACAGTAGTCTAGCGTTTGCTAGGAGTACCGGCCATGGGTTGGCCGGGAAAAAGTAGTGGGGGATTGCCATGGGGCCCGGGGTGTGTTAATAATAGTAGTCTAGCTTTTGCAAGGAGTAACGGCCGTGGGTTAACTGGGAAAAAGTAGTGGGGGATCGCCTATTAATAACAGTAGTCTAGCGTTTGCAAGAGATGGCCGGGAAAGAACAACGGGTTGCATCCCCTGTCTGGCGAGGATCCTCGGTACTCCGGAGTACCGGCCGAGGCAGCATTTATGTATATTTATTTATTCATGTATATTCATTTATGATGGCGTGGACTGCAAATAGGTAGACATGTGTTGTTTGATCATGTTGAAATATTGGAACTCGTTATGTCAGTGTTGTGGCCCGAATCTAGAGGCAAAGGTTATTGGACACAGAGAAAAAATCCGCTTGGAAAAAATTGCCTCCAACAGAAACTGCCGCTGGCCAACGGAACACTACCAGAATCTCAAAGTCCCTGACAGATGGCAACGGAACGCCAAGAAAGCCAGCAGAAAAAAAGCGCTTTCACAAAAACCGCTGCAAACACCCCCTTGATGGAGAACTCCAGAGCCAAAAAATTTAAAACTGACATGGCATGAACGGCTACGGAAACCCGACCCCGGCAAAGTGATAGAAAATTGACGGACAGATTGTTTGTGTTCAAAAAAGTTACAGAAGTGAAATAGCAGAAAAAAAGCTGGGTGGCCACGTCTAAGTCCAACCAATACTACCAGCTCTTATGGGAATGGTGCAGGAACAACCAGTTGGACTAGGGTCGATGCCGCAGTTTGGATATCATAGCCAGGATATAGCCAGGAGCAACTCTTGATGGTACCTGGGCAGCTAGCAGATCCGTCCCAGCAATAGCCACCAGAGCCAGAGCAAGAGAAACTATTGTTTGGGACTCAGGAGGGACCCAGCTATATGCAGGCACCTGTGCTACCCCACCAGCAGCACGTCGCTTCCTTGGCAACATGACTTCATATGGCAGCAAATGGACCACCACCGCTACCAGCAGGCTACGACCCCGTGGGCCCCGGTTACGTGGGGTTGGATCAGGGGTATTTGACAGCAGCATTGGAGGTGCCATATGCTCCTATTTATATGCAACCGGAGAGGGAACTACAAGTGAGCATGCTAAAGATAAACAATCAAGGCATTAAACCCTCAGAGTGGAATAAAAACAAGCAGGCTTTGACAAAGTGGTTGCAAGAAATTATCATGTATTTCCAAACAACTGTCGCACCCTGAAGTTAGTGGGGATGGATAGCAATAAACACTCTTAAAGAGTTAATAAAGTATAGCCTACTTGCACAACTGGGGCAATTGTGGGGAGTTACCATAGACCCAAAAGTGCTCTCCCAGGTAGACTTTCAACTGTCATGGGAACAATTTAAGTATGGCATGGAGACAATTTATGATCACAAATACTTAGATTTTGAAATTAAGCCTGAGATAGCAACCTTTACAAAGGCCGGGACCTCCGGTCCTAATACAATCAAATACATGCAGCTGCTTGAGCAAATGTTTCTCAAGTGTGAGAAGGAAATGGATGACTTCTTCAAGTTGCACGCATTATACATAGAGCTATGGCTTGATATCAAGCAAAAATGCTTGTCAAACAAAGACGATGAGTAGTGGTCTATATATGCAAGCCTAAGGGCTTATTTGTATAAAGTTGGACCAACATATGACCAAGAATATAGGTCATATGGCTCATGTTATTTTGGAAATGCAATGGCAAAGGCAATACAAGCAATAACGTAGGACCAAACAAAATCATCTGAAAGCATCATGCTTTACGGATTGACAACAAGGGTAAACCCATTCTCTATACAAGGCCAAAAGTTCGTGGAGAGCAAGTCCATAATGTTTGCAATACTAATATGCAGGGGGGACACCAGGGCCATGAGGATCGCGAGGCCATCTGTGACCCCATGGAGGGACAAGTCATCACGAGTCAATCATAGCTGCACAACTCGATAGTGGAGGTGCTGAAGAGAGGTGGAAGGTGCTTTCAATGTTTCAAGCCCTTCTATGCTGGACACCTCTCATATGGCTCCTGTCCTGGCAATGGCAAATTACCAACCATGAAGGTGAACACCCTGTAATCAGTGAAACGCAGGTGTAGCGAGAGTATTGTGCATGCAATATATGCGAAAATATAGAAATATAATGTGAATAATGCTTTGCTCAAAGTGCAACCAGGTAATAATCGTCCGACAGTTGCACCTATTGTTCTTGTGCTCAAAGTGTGTATAGTGAAGCATTCTGCTTGTCAGCTATAGGGGTTGAACCCCCCGAGTCATCATGACTCAGCAACCCATGAGGGTTTGCATTTTCCATTGGATCATTCTGATTGCATGCTTAGCGTGATGCACTTTAAGCACACCCAGTCACTGGTGTCACAATAATTTACCTTGGATGCTTGTGCAAACCCAAAAGAGGACAATGCTCTATGTGAGCAATTTTGCTCGACTGCAGATAGCTTTTTAACTAAGCCCCTGCAGAACGCGTTTGTTTAGATTATTACACTATTCTATAATGCAACTCTATTCTTGGAACATTACTTTGCAGAGCGTGATAAAGCTTTTACAAAGACTGGAACTTGTATTTTACTATTAGCATAGCGCTGTTTTACTGAACACCCACAACTTCATAAGATACACACACTTGTGCATTACCCAAAGGGTACAAAGCTGTTTACACAACCAAATGCTAACCAAAGTGGTCCGTCATAATGGTAGGTATGCCCTTGGCATGTGAATGTATATTATAAACCCCAGTGGGAGCAGCAGGATATCACATCTGAGGTGTTTCTATGTATCAACCTCGTTTGACTTTCGCAGGCCAAGTTGGCCATTATCCTATGTCCATTCTTTTTGATACCGGTGCAATTGGAACTGCATATATTAATCCGACTTGTCACCGTCAGTTGGGCTTAACGCCTAAGCAGCCACATTCAACTTCTAATCAATAGTTACATTGATTGCACCACTTACAAAGGCTCGCTTGTGCCACTCGTCGTGTTGTGGATTTTATAGAGTTTTCCACATCCCCGAGTGTTGCGACCAACTCTTATGAAGCAAAGGTTCTCCTCGTAGATTTGTCCTCACTCCTTTCTTTGGGAGTTGTGGATGTTTCTTTAGCAATCCAAGGCTATAAGGACACTATCTGCTGTGTGGTGATTGACTTGCCTAATAACTATGATATTATTCATGGTAACAATTGGCTACTGTTGTGGAAACATATGGGGGTAGAGTGAAGTAAGGCCTTTAGTCATTTATTATGGTCTATTAGTGGAAGCTGACCCATTATATAGTTTGCTTACGAGCTGCAGATACTCGTACACCCATTACATGCTAGATTCCCCTAAGTAATAGTGAAGATATGGCCTTGTGGGGTCCCAGTACTTTAAGGATAGGCCATGGGGGTATAGTGGGCTACGGTGTATCGATATGGGTCGGTTCTGGGGTATGCTAAGAGTGAGTGACGGTTGCACTATGTACTGTATAGTGGATGTCTGACTGTTGTGGGTGATTGGCCCCGGACCGGCCAATCACCGTGCACAAGGGGGAGGTTTGGTCCAACCCCTCGATGTTACCGTTCTGGCTCACCGCCCCGCTCCGCACGGGCCTCACGGCCCGGGGAGCAACCGCCCGCGCACTCCACAGTTCCCGAACAGCCGGACCGCCCAGGCCGCATTCCTGGGACCGTGACATCCGAATAGAGCGAGCGAGCGCCCCGATTACGCCCGCCTCCCGCGAGGCGGAGGTGTCCGCGCCGAGCATGCGCGGACCACCGGGCGACGGAGGGATCCGGGGGCGCCGACGAAACCACGGCGTTTGGGCCCACGCGCCAAGTGGTTTCGGAGCCAAGGCAATCGGCGGGAGGACGCGAGATTGAAGCATCTGGAAATGAGGAAGCATCGCGGATGGAGCAGCTACCCCGAGCATGAACGAATGAAGCGCCGCGAATGGAAGGACCCCGGCCATCCTTTAAGGCCATGGGGTGGTGGATTCTACGACAAGGTTTCGGCGCCGATGGAGCTCGGGGGAAAGAGTGCCGCTTGATGAACGCGGCGGGAGGTGAAGGTGGAGATCAAGAGATGCAAGGCGATGCAACGCCAATTCTGCGCGGCGAACGGCATGGAGCAAGTGGCGAAGGAATGCCAAGGCGTTGGAAAGGCGAAGGGTCGCCGATGGTGCAAAGGTAGAGCGCCATTTCGATGGCGCCGGCGAGTGAGAATGCGGAGCAACGGCTCCCCGCGGAAAATGCGCCGGCGGCAAGCGATGCTGCCGTTTGAATTGCGGGTGTTGAGCTTGCAAGCGAGGGGCAAGGCCGGTGGAAGGCCGAGCGAGTGAAAGCGACCGAGATTGGGCACCCCCGAACGGTGGGATGGGGGGGTGCAGGTCGTTGGTTTTGGAGGAGAATGTAGTGGCCATGGCGAGCCAAGGTGTGGCCGCGAACTGGCGTGTTGAGGCCAATCTGGCCGGTGAATGCAAGCGCCACACGGCGGCCGCGAGGCTGCTCGTGTTGGCCGGGTGAAAACGCGCCGGAGGGTGGAACGCCGCGGTCGGCCGGCGAGCCAAGTCGCTGCACGAGGTCGCTGGCCTTGGAGGCCATCCTCGCGGAACATGCATCGATGCTGCCCCGCGAGGCAGCGCAGTTTGGCCGATCCAACCGGTGGATGCAAGCGCCACACGGCGGCTGCGAGGCTGCGCGTGTTGGCCGATTGAAAGCGCGCCGGATGGTGAAACGCCGCGGCCGGTCGGCGAGCTCGCGACGCGGCGGGAGATGGAGGCCTCGGCCGCGGAGCATGGGGCCAATGCTGCCCCGCGAGGAAGAGCATCGGGGCCAATCCGGCCGGTGGAAGTGAGCGCCGCACGGCGGCCGCGAGGCTGCGCGTGTGGGCCGAGCGGAAGCGCGCCGGAGGGCGAAACGCCGCGGCCGGCCGGCGAGCCTGCGTCGCTGCCGGCAAGCAACCTGCGCCGGGGGGGAGTCGCTGCGTCGGACTGGCAGTCAGGGGAGTACGCCGGGCAGCCGCTGGGAACCTGTCAAGTGGCTGTTGATGGGGCGCAAAGGCGGCAACAGCACGTGGGGGGCGTTACTGGAAAGTGATTGGCCGTTGGAGGAGAGTGACGCCCGTGCCGGGCACTGTTTGGAAGCGCACGCGCCCCAAAGTACTGCCAGAAGTGGAACAGTACATTGGGCCACCCCAGGCCAATGTACTGGGTGTTGGGGGTGGTACATTGGGCGCACCCTGGCGCCTGGAACTCGCTGCACGAGGGGGAAAAGTTACAGTGGAGCTGTGTGACCCCTTGCGTCTACAAGGAATTACAAATTGGGACCCAAAATTGTTATGTGCTGGAGCTTCAATAAGGCGTTAACTACTGGTTGTTGAGGCTAATGGCGGAACCGATTAGCTGAGGGAATTGCAGGGCGGTAAACAGAGTCGACACACCCCAAGGACCCCAAGAAACATGCAGTTTTGGGGTGTGCCACGAAAGGAATTAGCGGAGATCCATGCGCGTGTGGCCACCTTCGGGTGAATCACACAACTGATTGGCGCTGGATGGGGCACCCATTGCTACGGGTGATAGGTAGCTGGAGGAGCAGCAGTTACCTAGAAACATTGGGTATTCTTATTTCACCCATGTTTCAGAGTCTACCGACAGAGCGGCGATCCAGTGCGGGCCCCGAGTTGGCAGCCTGGATTCGCTCCACCTAGGAAGCTTGGGCGGTCCGAGATTGCCCCCAGGTTTTCCTAGTGTGGTGAGGATGTGCCAGACAGAGAGCAGCTTGTGGTAGGCCCCGAGTTGGCGACCCAGGCTGGACACCTGGTGCAGGCCCCGAGTTGGCGGCCCAGGTCGAGATAGAGAGCAGCCTAGTGCAGGCCCCGAGTTGGCGGCCTAGGCTGGACATCTGAGGCAGGCCCCGAGATGGCGGTCTCAGATCGAGATCTGGACGTCAGGAGTCGTGGAGCACTGGTGGACCACATCACCTTTATGACTACCACCCTTGACCTCACCGATTGACTACTCAGTGGGTCAGTAGGGTGCCAGTACACCAGACCCCCTAGACAGGGAGTCCTCGTGTGGCTCCAAGGGCCATTAGGGTGTCAGTACACCAGGTCCTGGGTCCATAGGGTGCCAGTGCACCAGACCCGAAGTGCGGTTGGGGTGACTTAGAGGGCCTCTCTCCACATTAGGGTGCCGCGGTGTGCCAGTGGAGAGGGAAGACTGGGACACCTTCCCAGTTAGTGCGGTCGTAGAAGGCTAACCCCGCCAGGAACCTGCCTAGTCGTGGCAGACCTGGTTGAAGCCGTCGGGGGTCCTACGATGCGCTAGGGGGGTGCAAGTAGACTGGTATAGACGGGACATCAACCAGGTTACACCTCTGAGTTACTTGGGTTGTGCATGTGCCCACTTTCAGTGTGGCGTCAGCCCTGAGGTGCCCTGGTAGGTGAGGCTGCTAGAGGCCGTTCCCGGGTGGTCCTGTCCCAGGCAAGGGATAACCAGCTTGGTTAGCTGTGAAGTTGGGACTAGACTAGTTGAGGACTCGCGGACACTGCCCCCGAAAAGGTCAGGGATTCGTCCTTGTCCGAAGTACATGGGTAAGACTGGGGGAAATCACTAGTTGAATACCATCCGATCAGTCTAGCCGACTGGTAGAAAAAAGGGTCACTCTGAGCGAGATAGGGACTACGTCTTGGTCGAGTGACCAGGATTGGGAGGTTCCGAGAGCCTCTGACTACATCGACATGTCTACGTCAGTTTGCTATTAGTCCATTGCTTTCATTGTCTATTCTCTTTTGTTCAGTGGTGCACAGTCGACAGAGGATTATTTTGGAGATGTGTATGCTGGGATTTTGTATATTTGCTATCCTGACTCTGTTGATTCAGTCAGAGAGGCATCAGAGTTGATCGAGAGGTGGTGCCTACAGCCTGTGGACTTTGTGTTTGAGCGGACTGGTGTTTGATCGGATGTGTTCACAGCCTGACCATGTGTACTTTGAGAGATGGTGTTGCAGGCAGTTGTGCATATTGTTGTTTTGCCATTTGCCATATGCACTGTACGCAGTTGAACATGGCCAGGAAGCATACTGTCATGAGGTTTATTCTACAGTTGTTTTGACCATGCAGTATTGCTTGCTACTTGACATTGGTGAGACAGAGGAGCACATTGTGTTGATGGTGGAGGTGCTCACTTGTTGTATGCTGGATTAAGTGGAGAGAGCGATAGCATGTTGTGAGCATTCTTTTGAGACCATGTGCTTGCAGGTGGATGCAGACTCGCTGTGTAGATTACTGGCAGAGCTTTGTAGAGTATGAGCATTGTTGAGACTCTAAGAGGGAGAAACATGCTCTGCTGAGTGGCATTGAGACTCCAGGAGGGAGAATTGCACTCAGTACAACTCTGACAGGATATGGGACAGTGAGTAGAGGTGATATCCCGGCTATCCAGAGAGGTTTATTTCTGCACAGTGCCTCTCTATGACACCACATTGAGTTGGAGTGAGTGGATTGTGGGGTTGCTATTGTTATAGAGTCGTGTGTGAGTACCCATGAGGGGATAACACACTCGAGCAGCCATGTCATACCTCTGGGAGAGACTGGTACCAGAGTGCTGAGTGTTCCTGTCTTGGGAATGCATGTGAGAGCGCCCAAGTACAGTGATGTATTTATACCAGCACAGTTTTGGACATGGAGGATTGAGCACAGATTTTTACATTTGTTCATTCGGTTGGTCAGGATTCTGCACCTATTTGTTGGCAGTGCTCCGCTATATTCTTTATTCACAGAGGCGAGCTGGTCTTGGACATCCCCCTCATGCATAGACTGTTCATTTCACCCGCAGATCGTATGCATGATGGACCTGGCCATTGATGGGATAGTCATGAGAGATCAGGGTATGCCGAGAGTGGTTGTGATACTACCATTGTGTTGATGCAGGGATGGCTGGTCAGGTGGGCCAGGAGGCAGTTCGGCATTACTGCCGTGTAGGATTGATGCGGACCTGAGTCAGTGTCAGGTTAACACTGATCGGATATCTGCGACTCTGACCGATCAGCAGGAGCGTATCAGGTGTTTGTGGCTTGGCTAGCCAGTGAGCCAATGCCATTTTTGCTCAGTTTCGGTTTTGATGCGTCTATATGGTGTTGAGGTAGAGGTAGACGCAGGGTGGACCATGCCTGGCCAGGCACTATACCGAACTGAAGCGCATACAGTCTTTCATGGTTCACATGCTAGGGTGCCTAGTTAGGCGAACAAGTCCATGAGACTTGTACATGTCAGTATTGGCGTGACCCCTATGCATGTGGTGTCGCCTCAGTTGCGATATGGATAGAGTGGAGAGAGACTGGTCCGGGCTCTATTGCTGTGGGCAGCCCCAGACCTAAGAGCCGGATTTTGGACCACTGTTCTAGAGGCTATGGCAGTGGTATATAGCACAGGTGTGCTAGAGTCAGTTGATACTGGGAACTTGCAGACTTTAGCACACAGTCAGCAGTTCTAACCAGATCACTGGTTCGATATATGTCGGATGAGGAGTGTACCATGTTGTTGGGATACCAGGACACTCCGGAGTGTTGGATATATGGGTAGCACAAGAGGCATACTTGTTTATTTCAGCTCACATATAAAAGGAAGAGGAATTAAGTATCATGAGCAGCTGGTCGGTTCATTGATTACTCTCTCTTCTGAGTTGAAAATTCTTGATGGAGTTGACTGCTAGAGGATGTGTGAGTATAGGAGCAGTCTACTCAGGGATGTCATGATGCCCATGTGCCAGGTCATCCATAGAGACCTGATCATAGCCAGCACTCAGATCTATCTCTCAAGGAGCACAATTGCATGCCCCATGTGCAACTGGGGGTATTGGTCAGTTAGGCTCAATTCCACGATTTTAGGAATATGAGCATTCGGCTGTCGGTGAGCCAGCCAAGGGTTATTCAAAAGCCCTACACATCGCCGAGGACGGCCGATGCACCCCAGGGGGAAGTAACTGGATATTGTTGGATGTAGCATGGATACAGAGGACAGAGGATTGCTTCCAGTCTCAGAAATCCTCACTACTGGTGCAGACACATAAGGTCAAAATCGGTGGATGGATCATGAGGATAGTAGACCTGAACACATGCAGTTGGTCCATGATGGCAGGTAGAGCTATATACCGATGGACCTATATTTATATGTGTTTTGCGGGTCGATGACTTTCGAGTGTATGAGATGGATATAGTGGACATTGGTTGCATATATACATTCTTGGGCAGCATGGAGGTTTTACCGGTCGCCTTGTGTTCGTAAGCGGTTTCCCCCAGTCCTTAAAAATAGGGGATGCCCGGCCAAGGTCTTCCTCCGGGCTTTATAATAGGAGGCGGACTGAGTATCCCAGAGCATCATAGGCCGTATCGGAGACTGGTGTTGGAGTCCAAGAATGGCGACCATTATTAGATCTGTGGTTCCTAGTGACATGGATAGTCGCATACAGATAGGAGACCACTAGATCACACTCGAGGAGTCCTTTCTCAGTTGCGGTCGACGGTTGGGACTGTGCCAGTATCAGAGTCGAGGTGGATCACATGTGTTGGATTAGTGGAGATTACCTTGATGATGGTCGGACGTTTGAGCTGGTTCTGTACTGAGATTGAGATTGATGACTGTGGTATGAGGAGATCATACCATATACCCAAATGTCAACAGTCATAGCCACATTTGGCTAGACCCAGGCTAGAGAGCAGTTGGACATAGGCGCCAAATGTCTGACTTGGATATGGCTTGAGGATATTGGATTGTTGATGGTGACGTCCAGTGATGAGACTATCCTGTTTGAGGGCATAGACAGGAAGGAAGTGGTGGAAAAAATTTGCAAAATTTTATCTGTCAGTCCCATTGGGAACTCTGGATCCAGGAGAGAGATGGAACAAAAGAGAGCCCAGACATTATAATTCTTTTGAGATTTGTTGCAGCCGATTTATTTTGTTTCCATGGTGTTGGGATTTCGCTGACCTAGATATGGTGGTGCATAGTTTATGTGCTCATGCATAGAGGAAACTCGGATATTGGAGGAGAGTATGATCTGTTCACAGTTGGTTCATCCGAGGGATTGTTGTGAGCAGAGTCATTTGCATAGAGTTTCCTATGAGTACGTCATTGCCTCCCGATCAGTAGAAGTTTATTCATCAGTCTTTGAAACAAGGTGGCTGGGTGCTGGTAAGACCGACAGTGGTATGGGACACCAGAAGTTGAGGCCAGACCTTGTTTGCATTGTTGATGATGGGATTGATACAGATAGAGGTGATGATAGATTGTGCTATGAGAGGCAGGATATCTTTCATTGGGATACCTTGTCATGGTGGAGACAGTGTTGGAATGACTAAGGTACATTGCAGTTCCAAGGGGAAGTTGCTCTCCTGAGGGATTCATCTATGGGATGAGGATTTGGAGGTTCATTGATATTCCTAGATGAACAACTGGCTCATATGTTTTTCATGTTATATTTGACTTATCGGGTAGTGGCAACTGGATGCTCCGGGTCGACCAGCGGCACAGGGAGTTTGCTGATTGCAGGCACTTCGTGATGACCGGGTGCACTCGGGCACAGGTCTATATGGATTATTTTGTCTCTTCTGCTTCTATAGAAAGACAAACACGAGTGTTCATCCAGTATTGTGATGTTTAGGACCCGACTATGACAGCCTTATAGATGAGCAGTTGTTGCAGTGGTACTCATAAGGTCCCAATAGCAATGAGAGCAATGGTGGTTCTCTAGAACACTGGAACGTATCCCAGAATTTCACAAAGAGGCAAAACAAAGGCCATAAGAGTAAACCTAAGGTGGACTTTAGCTTTTTCATGGTTTGGTCAACCTTTGGGTAGCCAGTTGAGGACATTGACTCAGTCATGTTTTCGAGGGCGAAAACTCCCCCCAGGGGGAAGTACTGTTGTGGAAATATATGGGGGTCGAGTGAAGTAAGGCCTGTAGTCATTTACTAAGGCCTACCAGTGGAAACTGATTCATTATATAGCTTATTTGTGAGCTGTAGATACTCGTAGACCCATTACATGCTAGAATCCCTCAAGTAATAGTGAAGATATGGCCTAGTGGAATCTTAGTACTTTAGGGACAGGCCATGGGGGTATAGTGGGCTACGATGTATCGATATGGGTCGGTTCTGGGGTACGCTGGGCGTGAGTGACGGTTGCACTATGTACTGTATAGTGGATGTCTGACTGTTGTGGGTGATTGGCCCCGGACCGGCCAATCACCGTGCACAAGGGGGAGGTTCGGTCCAACCCCTCGATGTTACCATTCTGGCTCACCGCCCCGCTCCGCACGGGCCTCACGGCCCGGGGAGCAACCGCCCGCGCACTCCACAGTTCCAGAACAGCCGGACCGCCCAGGCCGCATTCCTGGGACCGTGACATCCGAATAGAGCGAGCGAGCGCCCCGATTACGCCCGCCTCCCGCGAGGCGGAGGTGTCCGCGCCGAGCATGCGCGGACCACCGGGCGACGGAGGGATCCGGGGGCGCCGACGAAACCACGGCGTTTGGGCCCACGCGCCAATTGCCTCTGATTGTCCATCTGTCTGAGGGTGGTAAGCACTGGACATCCTTAATTTGCTGCCCAAAATCTTCCAGAACTCTTGCCAGAATTTGGATGTGAATCTTAGATCTCTATCACTCACTATGGAGCGTGGGATTCCATGCAATCTGCCCACTTTATCCCAGTAGAGACGTGCAGTTTTGGCAGCAGTGATTGTTTGCCGAACTGGTGCTAAATGCACCATTTTTGTCGCACAGTCTACTACAGTCAGGATTCCATCATTTCCTGACTTGCTCCTAGGAAGACCCATGATAAAGTCCATGCTCACATCGGCCCACTTTTGTTCTGGTAACTTCAAGGGCTGCAATAGTCCAGCAGGAACACGGTGCTCTGGTTTTTCTTGCTGGCATATTGGACAACTTAGGACAAACTCCCTTACTTCCAGCATAAGATTATGCCAGTAGAAAGTCCTTTGGAGATTTTTTAGCGTCTTGTGGTAGCCTAGGGGCCCAGCATAAGGAACATCATGAAATTCCCTCATTAATTGCTGTTTTAGCACTGGCACATTAGGCACCACAATTCTCCAGCGTGTTCCTCCCTCTTTCGATGTATCTTTGATCTCCAATAATCCACCATTCTTCCGGTAAGTACGACCTCCAGCATCCACTATAGCATTGGTATACTCCACCTCTTTCCAAATCTCTGTAGAGGTGGCCACTCAAAGATGCCATCCGGTCCGTTAAATTTTATTCGTTAATTTTTATCAGCTGTCCGTTAAATTCCGTTAAAGAAAAAGGGAGAAAAATTCAGAAAAAAAAATCCAAAAAAATTACCCCCCCCCAAAAAAATCACAACAACTACGGCTAGTTGAAAATCTAGTATGCATAGGTTGAAATAAAATACAAACATACTCTCTATTAGCGAATTCCATAAACTATAAGTATGACTAAAACCCAAAAATCCCCAAAAAATCCAAAAATCCGTTAATTTTTGCTTAATTTTTGTCTTTTTTCGTTATTTTCCGTTAATTAACGGAAAATTAACGGAAATTAACCTCTGTCCGCTATTAACGGATCCGGGTGGCCACCTCTAAATCTCTGTCCAATGCTTATCTGTCTCCAGGCTTGACCTCAATTTCTCCTTCAACTCTCTTGATAACGTCACTCAAGTTTTGGCAACCATTAATGCTTTTTTCACATCAGGTTCGCCTTGGTCGTCCACCTCGACCATCTCAGGTCTGGATTTTCCAAATATTTTATCCAGACGTTCTTGAATAGCGTCGTCCGATTTATCTTCCCCTAATTGCAGTCTTCGGATCAATGCTTCTTCCTCTGTTCGTACCTTGATTATCCTCTTAACATCCTGAATGCTACGACGCGAGAGGAAGTCTACAGAATTGTGTTTTCTTGGAATGTGAACCAGGTCACAATCGTAGTTCTGCAGTACTTGGGCCCACTTCCACATCCGCCTATTTGCAGCCGGCTGATTAGGTAAATGCTTCAGTGAATCATGATCCGTCTGGACCGTGAAATGGCGTCCGGACAGATAATGGCGCCATTTCCCAACTACCCAAACAATGCCCAGAAGCTCCCTCTCATAGGCGCCATATCTAGATTCAGCCGGATTCAACTTTTTGCTTTCATAGCAAATTGGCTGCAATCCTTCTCCAAAGTTTTGTTGAAGAATGGTGCCCACTGACACCTCCGATGCATCAGTGGTGACAGTGAATTCCCTCTCAAAATCTGGAAGCTTCAACACTGGAGCAGTCACTAATGCCTTTTTCAATGCATTAAAGGCATCCTCCTCTTGATCAGTCCAGATAAACTGCGTGTCCTTCTTTGTGAGGTTGGTCAATGGGGCTGCAATTTCGCTGAACCATCGAATAAATTTCCGATAGAAATTTGCAAGCCCTAGAAATGACCTCACATCGGTGACGCTCTCGGGCGTAGGCCACTCCAAGACTGCCTTGATTTTTGACAACAAGGGTTTCAAGCCATAGGCACCCACGTCAAAAGCAAGGTATTCTACTTCCGTCTTGAAAAAGTCACACTTCTTCAACCTCCCGTAGAATTTCTCATCTTGGAGCTTCTTCAATACTGCCCTTATGTGCTGCAAGTGCTCTTCCTTTGTTTGACTATAAATCAAGATGTCGTCAAGGAAAACGAGCACAAATTTATCTAGGTCATCCCTTAGTAGGGACAGAATCCCAAGTTTCTTGAGGCACTCGGTTCCTCTGAGTTCCACTCCTGGGCGCTACATATCTTGTCCTCTGTGCCCTTCTCTGAAATTCTGCATTTTGAGTCCTTCTCTGGTCGCCATTTCCACTACCTCTAGAAGATTTTCCCTTGGCGCTCTCATCTCGCCCAACTTGGGAAAATTCCATCGCGTCTTCTAATCTGGCGATAATCCGCTCCGCCTCATAGAGATCCTCAGGGAACGCCTTAGCCGCTTCCAATCTATATGGCTGCCTCAATCCCAACAACCACTGTTGAAGGGCCGTCTTCATATCATAGCCCGGCACTTTATGCAAAAGCGATTTTGTGCAGGCCATATATGTACAGGCGTTCTCCCCTTTCCTTTGATGCAGATAGAGCAATTCTGTCCTAGACCTTGTCTCCCTCACTGGAGACTCAAATTGGGCTTGCAACAGCATTTTGAACTCCTCTGCATTTTCTGGCCTTTGATAACCCCTGGCCACATATTCTGCATCCCACCAGCACCTAGCATTGCCTGCTAATAGGAGAATCAAATAAGCCACCTTTTGGCTCTCAGTACAGTTGACGAGTGCAAAATAATCGTCAACTGTTCTCAACCAAGTCATGACATCCTGGCCCTTTTCGCCTGTGAACATAGGTGGTCCGCGCGGTTTGATGTGCACCTGAAAAAGTGATTGGCCAGTGTCATTTCTATTTGCCTCCTTTACTGGGTTCCCAAAGTGCCAATTCTCCGGCATTGGAGGTGCACTTGGGCAAGGTCTCTGTTCCTGATGAGCGCCCTCCTGAACCTCTATATCTTGAGGCTTTTTGGTCTATCCTACTGTCCTTTGAGGCCTATCTTGAAACTCCACTATTTCCTGAGGTCTCAATTTGGTGTCCTTTTGGGTAGAGGACACCTCTTTGGACAGTTTTGACAAATCTTTGACCGTTTGAGTAGAGACTATGGCTTGCGCCTTCAAGACTCTCTCAAGGTCATCTATTCTATCCTAGAGCCTCTTTTCCATATCTTTCCTATTTCTACGCTCATCTTCAAGTACGCCCCCAGTTGGCTCACTCATTGTTGTCCTCCTATGGGGCAATTCCTCTCCATAGCCAAATCTCAAGGGCATCAATAGCCCTATTACCCCTAATGTTGGTGGTGCCTCCTGAATTGGTTGTCCCATGCTTGATTCTCCTTGTGGTTCAGGATATTGAACCACAGGGTACAAAGGCATATTGCTCTCTGCCTCTGATTCCCAGTCCGATTCCCAGAAGTCAAGGTCCTCCATTTTCCTTATTTTGGATCTCTCTGCTCCTCTCAACAATACAGATTAATCCAATTAAATTCAGGCCTTAATGAGAGGCGCTGAAATTTAATGGATTCTTCCTCAAATGCTGGAGACTCAGGGTACTGAACTGTACATAGTACTGAGGTGTTCTGACCTCCAACCTTGGAAATATACCAAGGCGTAGTCGCCTATCCCCCAATACCACTCCTTCGCCCTGTTCACTTTGCTTCCAAATACTTTTCCTGTGATTCTATCACCGCCCCTTCAGCAAGGCTTGGTGACTCCTCATAGTTCCAGCACTCTTCCACAATCCCCCTTGCCTGGAGGAAGGGCGAATGTGCACAGCTCTTGGCACCAACCCACCGGCTCTAGCACGACAATGGCCGTTGGTGGGGTGCACATCTAGGAGGCTTACTATTATTCTCTGAATACCACACTCTGGGCACTCTGGCCTTGTTGTGTGGCAGCGCGCAACAGGGGGTGAGAGAAGCCTGCCGGTACGGGCGCTCGAAGGCCATTAAGCCGGGACCCAGCACCGGACCCCAAGTACTACGTACTTGGGGCCACACCCGAGCGCCGGTACTTGGGGGTACCCCAGGTACCGGTGGCCACCGCCCTAGTTCCGGTGTAGCAACTCTAACCCCTACACTATTGTAACCGTAGCCCTCTTGGGCCGGTTATCGTAGGGGGTTGTCGATACCCCCGGGTACCGGTTAATGCGGTACATCACCCACCCACCCACCCACCCAGTCGCGACCCGCGACGATTGGGTGTCCGAGAAAGGCAAGACTGGGCAATTTGATGCGAGAAGCGGGAGATACAGTGGCTAGGGGGGGAAGAGCGCCAGTAGCCCGCCGAAAGGGCAGGGGGCGAAGAGAGTGCGGGGACGACGAACACCAGAGAGGAGGTGAGACAGAGCGAGGAGGGAGGGCGACAGGAAACCCCAAGGACGCGCTGGGAGGCACCAACGAAGGGGAGCGCCCCCTCCCAAGGCAGAATGAAATGACAGGGAGGATGTCCACTGCAACAGGGTGAGGTGTGGCGCGGTGGGAGAGGGCAGACCGCGGTGGATCACCCGGCGGGAAGGCGGTGGGGCGTGCCCTGGCCAGGAGGAGAGGCGAGCGAATGTGGCAGCCCCGAAGGCCCGCAAGGGCTGCAAGCGAGTGCGCGCAGGGGCCGGGGGGTGCTGGCCCAAGAGAGATGGCCACCGGGCTCGGCGAGAAGTGCCCAATACCCGGGAAGGGAAGAGGGGCAGCGTGAGAATAAAGAGTGCAGGGGGAATGGCCCCGAACCAAAAAATATGGTGCCGGAGCAAGGCCGGAGGGGACGCATACAAGAGGGGGAGGACAGCCGGGACTGCCCCCCCCCCCAAAAGGGACAAGAGGTGTAACAAGAGGCGATGAACAAAGGGAGGGGGTGGCATGTTCAGCGCAGTCCCCCTCCTACAAGCCGTGGAAACTCTGCATCGCGAACCTCGAGACCCGTAGAAAACACCGGGAAACAATGCGGACACCCTAGGGGGGCCGCAGGAGTACCCAATGCACGCCATAACCCCTGGACGATCAGAAAGGGGAGGGCAATGAAAACAGAAGGGGAGAAGGCCCCCCAGAACACCCCCAAGGGGGGGGGAAATCAAGCAGGCAGCCGAAGCAGCCAACGGAAGAGAGGGATCCATCGAGCGTCCCGCAGCGACCCCCACCGATGAACAATGGGGACGGGGGAGCAGGCTCATCCAGCCGGCGAGGAGGGCTGCAAAACAAAGCACAAAGGAAAAGCTCAAGAGGAGCACGGGGAGCAGCCAAGGGCTAGGTCGAGGATAACGGAGGGCGCCGGAGCGGCGGCTGGAATGCCTCCTTAGGAGGGCGAATGAGCGACGGGTCCTGCTGAGCCTAGAGCGCGAAGCGCTGTAGCGCTTCCTCACAGTGGGTGAGGTTGCGGAGAGGCTCCCAAGAATTGTGACCCATGTCATAACCCTTCTATTTGACCAAGTAGTAGGGCTGGGTGGTCCGCCCACGCTGGACGACGGTCTTCTGGAGGAGGGCCTCGACCTCATATTCGATCTCCTCATCCAAAAGGACAGGGGGAGGAGGAGGCGGCAACACCGAATGGCCCTGGATGTACCGGCAAAGCAGGGAGACATGGAAAACCGGATGCAACTGGTGCAGGGCGACGGGCAGATCCAGCCGGAAGGCGACGGGGTTGATGCGCGTCTGAATCCAAAACGGTCCCAGCCACTTGGGAAGGAGTTTCTTGGTACCGGGGTGTTTCAGGTGGAGATTCTGGGTGGACAAAAGCACTAGATCCCCCACCTGTAACGACTCTACCTTCCGGCGAAGATCTGCCCAGTGCTTCATGCACTGTTGGGCATTCTGCAAACACTGCTTGGCGCGGCGTAACGCGGCTTCCCGATCCTGAAGAAAGGCAGGCACACCGGGGATTTGAGGCAAGTGGGCTTGCGCCCAAGCCTTGGCAGACCGACGCTGGGGAGTGCGGCCGTTGCTGCGAAGGGGCAGCGAGGTGCGCTGTTTGAGAAGCAGCGACTGGGAGAAAGGGGTCTGAGGATGGCGCCCATAGTTGAGAAAGAAGAGGGAGAAACCCGTACTCTCTTGTTTCGCATTATTAATGGCGAACTCAGTGCAAGAGAGGAGGCGATCCCGATCAGTATGGGCAGCCCCAATATATCGCCGCAGCATGTCCTCCAAGGTGCGGTTCGTGCGCTCCGTCTGCCCATCAGTCTGGGGGTGATAGGCTGAGGAGAGGTGAGGCTGCACGCCAAGGCAGGACAATAAGGCCTGCCAGAAGGCCGAAGTAAACTGCGGACAACGATCCGAGATGATGGACTCGGGAATCCCATGGTAACGATGAACACGCTCCATGAAGACGTCGGCCAGGCCAGCCGTGTTAATTGCGCTGTGAGTAGGTTCAATATGGACCATTTTGGTCAAGCGGTCCACAAAAACGATAATGGCGTCGTAGTGAGGGAAGGAGGTGGTACGAGGAAGTTGAACAATCAAGTCCATGGAGACGCTCGCCCACTCATGATCCGGAATGGGGAGAGGTTGCAATTCCCCCGTGGAGGGACCAGCACACGGCTTGGAGACCTAACAAGTATGACAACCTGCCACGAATGCCGCAATGTCCCTACGGCTGTGGGGCTAGTAATAATAACGGTGAACAAAATCGACCGTCTTTGTCTCCCCAAAGTGACCGGCATAGTAGGGGCAATGACCCGCCTCCATTATGCGCGACCGCATAGAAGGAGGCACGAAGACCTGATCACCGTGGTACCAAAGGGGGCCATGGCGGACCAACCGATAGCGAGCGGCATCGTGCTGCGGATCAGTGTAAGCCGCACAGGCGCCCGCCAGATCCTGGGCGAGGCCAGTGAGGTGCGAGCCAGGGCAAGAGGGTCGAGACAAAGCCGCAATGAATGCAACCGGAGGAGGAGGGGCAGCGGGGGTGGACGGAGAGGATGACGCTAGCACGGCAGGGGAGTCATCGGTCGGGTCAAGGGCCGGATGCCGGCTCAAGGGGTCGGCACAGTTGATTCTGCCTGGGCGATATTCCCAGGCAAAATCGAACTGCTGAAGGAACTCCGACCAGCGCGCCTGACGGGAGCTGAGGTGAACTTGAGACTTTAGGTACGTTAAGGGACAGTGGTCTGTGACGACCCGAAAGGAGGCCCCCTCCAGAAAGCAGCGCCACACGCGAAGGGCGTAGACGACCACCAGGAGCTCACGCTCGGTGGCGGAGTAATCAACCTCCGCCTTCCCAAGCTTGCGGGACTCAAACGCAATGGGTTGCCCATCCTGGAGGAGGGCGGCCCCAAGTGAATAGCTTGACGCATCCGCGACAACCTCGAAAGGTTGGGAGAATACGGGCATGCGGAGGAGGGGGGCCGAAGTGAGGGCCTCCTTGACCCAATCAAAAGCCGTCTGCTCTGGCTCACCCCAACGGAAGGTGTGCTTCTCCCGGGTGAGCGCAACCAAGGGACCCACCATGTGGGAAAACCCGCGGAGGAATTTATGGAAATAGTTGGCAAGGCCAAGGAAGTGGCGGACCTGGCGGGGGGTCCGAGGGCGAGGCCAGTCACGAACTGCGGCGACCTTGGCGGGATTCACCCGGATCCCGTCAGCCGAGACAATGCGCCCCAGGTACTGAAGGGAGGCGGCATTGAAGCGACACTTCTCCAAGCGGGCGACGAGCTAATGTTCGCGCAACTTCTCCAAGACTTGGGTCAGGTGGACCTTATGCTCCTCAGCTGAGCGGGAGAAGATCAGGATGTCGCCCAAGTAAAGCAGGACGAACTGGCCCAAATAGGGGCCAAAGATGCGGTTCATCATGGACTGGAAAACCGCGGGGGCGTTTGTGAGGCCGAACGGGAGGACCCGAAACTCATAACTGCCGAAGGGGGTCTTAAAGGCCGTCTTTGGGCAGTCGGTGTCCTGGATACGGACCTGGTAATAGCCCTGCATCAAGTCAAGGGAGGAGAAAATGCGGGCCCCAGCAAACATGTTCAGCATGTCGTCGATCCGGGGAATCGGGTAACGGTTATGGACCGTCAGCTTGTTGAGGGCACGGTAATCGATGCACATGCGGAGCGTCCCATTTGCCTTGCACACAAAAAGGATGGGAAAACCCCAGTCAGAGGTGGGCCGTCCAGGAACGGGGACGGACTAGGAACGGGGACGGGGACGGGAACGGGAACGGGGACGGACCGGAGTCCGTCCCCGTCCTTGGGCCGGCAGGCCCAAGAACGGCCAGGGACGGCTCCGTCCCTGGCTGGGAATGGACTGGGACGGATCTGGGATGGTATGGCCCACCTAGGAGTCCGTTCCTGTACTGCCCAAGGCCGGTCTAGAGTCCGTTCCAGGCCGTTCCGAAGGCCATTCCAGGCCGTTCCGAAGGCCGTTCCAGGCCGTTCTGAAGGCCGTCCCAGGCCGTCCTGGAACCCGTTCTAGAAGCCGCTCCACAATACATAACAACAGCAAATTCATGCGTGGACCAATAAGAATGCAGCGATCAGATTTGACGCATGGGCCGCGCGCCCCACGGTCCACAAACGTGCTGCCCCTGCCCCCCTGCGACACAGTTTGCGCCTGTTGCGATGGGTGGCAAGACCAAGCAAACGCAGCAGCGGCGGCATGTGAAGGCCGGGGAGTCATGGCCCCCGGCCCGACATCACCAAGGCGGCCCCCCACAGCCTGCGGCAGGGGATGCCCGGGGCCAGACAGAGGGGCGCCCGGAAAGGCGGTCCCCCACCCCCCAAGGTGAGGGATCCGGGCATGCGGGGATGGCGGTGGCGGTGGCAGCGGGAGGGGGGGAAGGCCAGGGGACGTCTGTTGGCGGCAGCGCCCCACTCCCGGACTTGTTTGACTTTTCGCATTTGGTGGCGGGGGGCGTGGGGGACTCGGATTTGGAACCCAGCGCAGAGGGGGCTATGAACCTACAACAGCTGCCAGCTGTTGGGGCATCTGAAGGGCTGTTGCCGGCCGGGGATCCCGAGGGGGCGTCTGTGAGTGGCAGGGTGGGATCTGCATCTGTACCGGCGGCGACACCTGGGGCCCCGTTGACGGCATCGGGGGCGGCCGCCTCTGGAAGCGACGTGAAGCGCGCGGCCGGCGGCGAGGGTGGGAATGCACCCTCAAGGGCAAAGCGGGCCCGAACGGAGGGAGGGGGTGGGGTGGGGGTCACCTCTAGCAGCAATAGGTGTGTGGCCCCACCGTTAAGGCCTGGGCAGAGCAGCAGTCGGTGGGTGAAGCCATTGTATATGGAAGAGGAGGGGCGGCCTGGCATCCTTGCAAGATACGACAGTGTTACGGGGAAGGACGACGACCACAGCAAGATCATTTGCCGCATATGCGGCAAAGGGATTTTCTTTAAGTCATCATCCTTCTCGACTGCGGAAAAGCATATGGGGCACCACAAGGTCACGTGACGGATGCTGTCCATTGCCGTGGAGCTGGCAGACAAAGCACGGGCGGATGGTGTCGCTTTTCCCATGGCTGAGTTTCTTGCGCGGACGGCTGAGGAGGGCCGTGAGGTGGGAGTGGCACATTACATGCAGCAGGAGGCCTTTGCCACAGGAACCGCCCCGTGGTAGCAAATGCGGTCAGCGATCACCCGCTGGATTGCAGCGGATAGTATTCAACTATCCGTTGTTGAGTCTCCAAGCTTCCGCCGCATGTGCAAGGCACTCAACGGCCGCTGCCCCTCCTTCAGCCGGAAGGCCGTCACCAACGAGGTCCGCTGTTACCATGTCGTCGCATGCATTGTGTGCAATATGTTTTGTTGTCCCATGGTGTCCATGTGATACAGTCCGCAGCACACAACTGTGTTGGTTGTCAGCCTGAAAATAGTGTCTTTGTTGTTATGGCAGGTGGCATCCATACACCGTCAGGCGGTGCAGAAGCTCCGGGGGATGGAGGAGTGGAATAAGGTGCGGCCAGCCTTCACCTGCGACCTTTGGCGCTCTCGCACGCGGCGAGAGTATTTTTTAATGACCATGCACTGGGTGGAGGAGACGCACCAGCATGACGTCCATGCCAACCGCCAGTGGCGGTTGCGGAGCAGGTGCATGGGGTCAGTGCTTGTGGAGGCGGAGAGCATCACGGCTGAAGGTGAGAGGCTGTGCAGCGAATGGGTAGCAGTGACTACCCAACTGGCAGCTGGTCGTGTTGTTTGTTATTTGTGATATTCGCCTTTGTTGCTTGTCACAAGCAGTTTTTGTATGCAGTGGTGGTGGACCTGGCCAGCAAGGAGCTGGAGAAGTATGGGATGATGGGGTGAATGGGCAGCAGCGACTGCCCAAGTACCAGCTGGTCGAGGGTTTTGTTGCTTGTCACAACGTGTTTGTGTATATAGTGGTGGTGGACCTGGCGCGCAAGGAGCTGGAGAAGTATGGGATGACCGGCTGGTGGCCGCCCTTTGTCACGGACGCTGGGAGCAACATCAGGCGGGCTATTAGGGGGAACCTGGCAGCACATGAGTTTGGGGAGCAACCCAGAGGCGGTATGGCAGATTGGTCACGCTGTGCCTGCCACATGCTCCACAACGTCGTGACCCATGGCCTAACCAACCTACGCGTCCGCGCCACCCATACCGAAGGCTGCCAAAAGCTTTGCAGTGCAATAGACCGGTAAGTTATGATGCTGGTGTGTCTTGGTGTGTGTGTTGCTGTGCGTGCATATATGTTGATGGTTATTTGTGTGTGCTGCAACTGCTGCAGCTGTTGCTGCTTCGGAATTGTTTCATCAGTAGTGTGCATGTGTCCTTACGATGGCAGGGTCTCCACGTTGGTGAACCACATGCGTGCCAGCGCGAAAGCCACAGCTGAGCTGCAAAGGCTGCAAGTGGAAATAATAAGGGAGGGTAATAACGTAGTTTCTAGTGATGAGGAGGGGGTGTCTGCATTAGAGGTGCCCTCCGATGAGTCGGTTGAAGGTGGCAGGAGGCCCATCCTGCGGAGGGTACTCCAGCTGGTGAGGTCTGTGGAAACTCGATGGAATAGTACATTTTCTATGTTGCAAAGGGCTGTGTGCCTGAGGAAGGTTATCGGCAGATGGTTTGGGCTGCACCCCGAATACGATAATCCCATTGAGATTACACAATGGGGCTACCTGGAGGTAGAGGTGGCCACCCGGATCCGTTAATAGCGGACAGAGGTTAATTTCCGTTAATTTCCCGTGAATTTACGGAAAATAACGAAAAAAGACAAAAATTAACCAAAAATTAGCGGATTTTTGGATTTTTTGGGGATTTTTGGGTTTTTTTCATATTTATAGTTTATGGAATTCGCTATTAGAGAGTATGTTTGTATTTTATTTCAACCTATGCATACTAGATTTTCAACTAGCCGCAGTTGTTGTGATTTTTTGGGTTTTTTTCGATTTTTTTAGATTTTTTTCGTTTTTCTGAATTTTTCTCCCTTTTTCTTTAACGAAATTTAACGGACAGCTGATAAAAATTAACGAACCGGATTTAACGGACCGGATGGCACCCTTGAATGGCCACCTCTACCTGGAGGCCCTCCTCCCAATCTTGGCATCTATCAAGAGGTGCTGTAAGAGGCTGGAGGCGGAGGCATACCCCACGGGCTCCAAGGCTCTCACCAAGCTGATGCACCTCCGGCGTTTCCTTTACAAAATGGGCGGCGTGGACAATAAGGGGCCATACAGTGGGTTGGTGCCATTCTGCAGTGACATGGCCTGCAAACTAGAAGAGGCCCTCAGCGACTCCACGTGGGTCTGGCAAATGACCTTTTTGGCTTTGATGGACCCCACCGGTGAGCGATCATTGCTAATCACTCAGTGATGTTGTTGGTGTTGTGTACTGTTTCTCACTGTGGTGTCGTTCACATATTCAAAAACACATATAAAAGGTCAGAAGCAGTGCTGATGAATTGCATGGTGTGTGTGCAGTGTAAGCCTAGAAGGCTAACCCTGGGGTCCTACATAAAGGTACTGGAACCCATCAGGGAGAAGTTCGTGTCGGTGGATGCCATGATGGAGGACATGTCGGCTGAGCTGCTGGAGTTGTGTCTTAAATTCGCGAAGGACATTGGGTGGTCAGAGGCATCGGGGCAAGCAGGCCTGCCGCCCCATCCTGGACAGCGGCCCGTGCGCAAGCCGAGAGAGAAGCGCATGGGGCATAAGATGTTTGACACTAGCTCTGAGGAGGATTATGATGCAACATGGCAACGGGGCCCAAGGGCAAGTGGTGCCGCGGGGCCTAGCCAACCTGCGGGCGGTACAGCGGGCTGCGAACTGACGGATGCCACACAGCGGTTGATCGCACGACACGTTCAGGAGTTCTTAATGGAACGTTGGAGTTTGTGTGAGCCGGGTACCCCACGAGAGGGGGATGCACTAGATTATTGGGCACGGAATAGTGCTCGATGGCCCATAGTGGTGTGGGTGGCCCGGCACTCATTGTGTGTGCCGGTCGGAAGTGGTTCGTCAGAACGGGGCTTCTCGGTATCCGGCCATACTGTGCGATCTCGGCGGGCATCTCTGGGGGACCAACGCATTGAGCAGCTGACGTTTTTGTCCGGCAACACCGACTTGTAAATTACAAGTTATAATTTTCCGGGTTCTATTGGCTTGCCTTGAATTGGCCCATGGCTCAGTGTGTGACTTGTTTTAATTTTGGCTATATGTCCAGCTTGTACATTGGGTAATGTGCATGTTGCCTTTGCTGCAAGTCATGTGTCCCTGTGAAAATGTGCCTCTTGGCCCTGAATCCGGCCTTATGAATGCCTCCGCAACTTGCACTGGTCTGCCAGTGCCCCCCCAACTCTTAAGACCTCCAATTCGCATGGTCCGTTTCTGGGGAACAGACAGGAACGGACCTGAACGGACAAGGACGGGGCCGTTCCATGTCAGGAACGAGCCCGTTCCTGAGCCGGGACGGACCCATCCCTGGGCAGGAACGGACCTGTTCCAACTCCGTTCCGGCCCGGCCCAGATCCGGCCCAAATCCGTTCTTGAGGAACGGCCCAGGAACGGACTGGAACGGACTGGGACGGACTGGGACGGGAACGGAGACGGGTCCGTTCCTGGGACGGGGACGGACACCATTCCCGTTCCCATTCCTATGCCATTTGGCCAGGCCCAACTCTGCACCTAGGTCCCCGTAAAAACCTAGGTGCCCGGCGAGGCGGGTCCTCGGCTCAAAGAGGGCAGGGACCCCACACCCACAGACTTTACGTATCAGTACCAAGCAAAATTCCCACAAAGATCAAGTCTATTATGTCCCATACCACAACTCAATCTAAAATAGAAACTTGCTATCAGTGACTGTTCTCCAGTCCGCCACCTAGTCCATCACTTCTGACTCTTAGTTAGTCCAATCTAATGCACAATGTCTTGTCGAATGACCCAGAATGTAATTTCCTCAAAGATCTAGACAATCATTCAAAATGGCCTCTAACGTCCCGGTGGCTTCATACAACTATGTTCCCACTTAAGCCACATTGCACTGCCTGACCATTAACTCTCTTGTGGTTGGGGTTAAAGACACAATGGGCCCACCATTCACTGCACGCAACTTCACTAGGCTACCAGCAGAGAAAGTATGATGGACATGTCAATACAATGGCTTAAAGACAACTGGGGAGTAAACTCAACCACCTGAAAAGGCCTCAACAGTATGCTGAACCTTTCTAGCAACAACTGTTGGCATTTGTCACCACTCTCTGACTCTCCATCAGATACCTCTACATATGCGAGCTATAATTTCAGAAGTACCTCAGTGCAATCTCCATTGTCAACGTACTCCACAACTGCGTGCTGTTAACCTATCTACTGGCATGTCCTCATCATGACTGCCACAAAAAGTAATAATAATAATAATCAATAATAATAATAATAATAATAATAATAATAATAATAATCACCATCACAACTGATCATGTTGGCTGTTGCCCTATGTACACAGCATACTGATAAGGGCACAATCAGTATTGATGATCAGAACAACTCCTCATTGAGCATCATCACGCTCTGCAGTGTGAGTACTCTGCGCATCTACCTAGGTGAGAAACCTCTGGACTCACAAACCAACATGCAAACCCACCATCACAATGCCACCGAGCGTGTCTCACCTCTCCCAAGATGGTACAACACTGAATGGCATTAGGGCGAATCCCTCAGCCCTGCTCCCTGCACAACTTTTTAGCACTACCACCATGGCCACGGTTCCCTTAATAATTTCCTGAGTTTTATTCTTCCAACTCCAACTCACACTGATCCACAGGATTTTTAGACCATGACACAGTCTTTTAAGAAAACTATTTCCCCACAATAAAGATTAGTACAGCAGGCTTGAGAACAATTTCTGGCACATTTTTCTATTCCCCATAATATAGAGAAACTTGCACCTTGGTCTATTGATGCTTCTATAAGAATTGATTCAGTGGCTTTGTTCTTGCTCTTGGTCAGTGTCCGAAGGTCGCTCCGCTAGTCCCCGGTGCCCTAAGGCTCCCGACGACCTCGCCTGTAGAGACGCTCCACTATTGCTCCTAAGAGTGTAGAATCGCTGTCCACCAGTTGAGAGGCTTAAAAATCCTCCTCAACCACTCCAAGGCGTTGACAAGGCTGTCCACCGGCTAGGGGTTTTGAGTGTCCCCTTGAGCCACTCCTTAGAGGTCGGCGACGGAGTTGGAGATCATCAAGGAGGTTAATTTATCTTCTTGTTTGCATCCTTTTTCTCCTCGTTAAAGTCCCCCTTTTTCCTTCTTAGCGGCCAATACATAAGCACCCTGGTTTGGCCTCCAATAGCACCCCTTTGGGGCGCAGGCTCTCTCCGTTGGGTTGCAGCTCCTGGCCAGGGACCTGCGTCCCCTCTCCCAGTTCGCTCAATGTACGGGGGGGCTCCTTCGGTCGGGATTGACACGTGATCTGCCCTCCAGGCGCGGGATTGTCACGTGGCTGGGCGGCCTGGTTGAGTCACCCAGCTTCCCCCAGCTCCTCGTCCCTCCGGTAGCCTGCGAGCTGCCCGTCACTCTGTCTCCGCCTCCACCGACCTCGGCGCTCCCTCGCGCGCCGTGGCATCTCACACTCGAGCAAAGGCGGGCCGAGGGCGCCCGGCTCTCCGGCCCGGGGCTGTCCGACGTGTTGGAATCGCCGCGCTGCGCCGCGGCGCCGATGCATCGCCGGGGCCGGCGGAATGGTGCCCGGAACCGGCCTCCATGGCCCGGCTTCCGCGGCACGGGGCGCGCCGCTCGCTCGCCAGCGCGGCGCAATTTTTCTCTTAGGCGCAAGGCGCGCCGCCCGCCTCGATCCCCACAGCCATGTTGGCCTTGATTCGGCGGGATCGTGGGCCATCCGCGGGCGGTGGCCACGGGCATCGTCGGGCCCACGGCACCACCGCGCGCCTCCCCTTGCCGTGCATTCCAACCGCTTCCCGACGCGCTCCATCCTGCGCGCTTCCTCCACACGCAATGGCCAGCCCGACAGCCAGCCTCCTCCGGCCTTTGCAACGCCGTCATCTCCAGCGCGGTCGATCCAAACGGCAGGCCATTCCCGGGCGTGCCTTCCCGGTTCGTGCTCTGCGAAGCCACCACCGATCTCACGCCATTTTCAGTGCCGTTTTGGCCGTTCGAAAACGCTCTCCTCTCGACCTTTTTGAGCTTAGACCTTTCCGCCACGGTCCTTGGGACCCTGCGCAGCTTGGCGCTCTTTCCGGCAAGCATTCACGGCGGCATTCACTGCATCACCGTCCATGGCCTCCGCCGCCTCGACTCGTCTTCCGCCGGCATGCTGCGCTTCCTCCGGCGCATCCAACCTCTTGCGCACCTCCAAAACTCCTTCGCGAGTCCCTTCCAAGCGGTCGTCGCCGATTCCACTCGGCCATTTCGCTCCATTCGCCATGAACCGCCTTGCCTCGCCAAAATGCTCCATAGCTTCGGTCCCTTCTCTCCACAGAGCCTTCACAATTGCCGACCAGCTCCGCCTTGAGCGACTGCGCTGTCCTTGGCCACAAACTCCTTGTCTCCTCGGCTCCTTGCAGCTCAGACGGCATCGCTCGATTCGCCTCAGCACCGTGCTATTGCTCGGATGCCTTGCTCACTCCACGGAGTGTAGCATCCTTGTGTTGTCCGGTCGATTGTGCCTCTTCAACCGTGGCAATTCGTGCCGTTTGCCACGCAGCCTCATCGACAGCCCTCCTTGCCTTCCGCAGCACCAATCCTTTTGGTTGCTCGTCTTTTGTGCCGTATGCCATCGTCCTCACACCTCCGCTATTTCCATTCTCCTTCGTCGGGTTGGATCAGACCCGGTTCTCCACCGAATCAAGCCGGGATTCCTCCACCAGCTTCCCGTCGACCTGGGAGTGCCGTTGTGCTGCCATCCCTCGGGGTTGCACTCCTCTCCCCACCGTCGGAGCGGTCCTTGCTCCGAAACCAAATTGATACGGGCCCGAAGGCCCCTCACGCGCGGACAGGGAATGAGAACGGGAGAACAATGCTCCCGAGTGGTCTTACATTAAGTACATAATATAACAATCAAATTAATTGTTCCATTGTCCAAGCAACCACACATTCATTATCTTTGACTACTCAGAAGGTCCACAACACAATCAAATATCGTCAAAGGTCATCTAATCTATACATTGTATCAAAAACCACTGACCAATGGCACCAAAACACCATATACCATGCAAGGAAACAAAGCACATACACGCCAAACTACAGCACTTCTTCAGTGCTGTACTAAACACACCTTTTATCAAGGTGAATCAGCTCCTTTTCCAGGAGCTGCCTGGCAGCATGCAAGTCCCTTTTTCAGGGACCAAATATTCACCATTTCCAAGCAAACGCAATACATGCTTATTCAACATGTTTTGCCTCAACCCAATCCTCAGAATCAGTTCAGAAAATGCAGTTTCTTTTCCAGAAACTGCCCTACAACCACTCAAATCTCACAGCTCCTTTTTCAGGAGCTGTCGGATAATTGCACATCTCCCTTTTGCAGGGATTCAGCTGTACACCCGCTGTAATCAAATACCAAGCATGCTTGTTCAGCACGTTTCCTGAACCGGATTCAGAACTTCAGTTTCTTATTCAGAAACTGATCTTGCAGCTCTCCACAATCTCAAAACTCCCTTTTCAGGAGCAGTACCGCTTTTTCAGCGGTACAGACTCAAACATGTTGCCCACTTTCAAGGACAACACCACTTTCCCAGTGGCAGTCAGAGACATCCATTTTTTCAGTGGTATACATTCACCATACCCGTCCAATTTCACAAGCTACATCACTTGTTCAGGGGCAGCCACACATAACCACTTTTCCAGCGGTATGTACCAACCATGGCTGCACCACTTGTGTCATTGGTAGGCAGAGTCCAACCACTTTTTCAGTGGCAAACACAACTCGCATCAGGTCGCCTGAGCCAAAGGATGCACGAGCTGGAAAGCAACATCAGCTCAGTGCCATGCCGGGGAAAGTGACATCCCGGCATGTTCCCTAAAGCGCATGCCTGAAGCATAACCAACCAGGGGCACAGCCCCTCAAACGCACATCTGTGCCACCCCATGGCTGGAAAGGGACACCAACCAACGGGGTATACTCTTGTACACAGCCAGGCCAACCATGGGCATCCTGACCGGTTTAAAGTTCCTTACTCAGGAGTTTTCAAGCCTTGCCACTTGTCCAGTGACGTTCTTACAATTTCTCAGTTCCTGTCACTTTTTCAGCGACACCCAGAGCTGTCACTTATTCAGCGACAAAATCATCATTTGGGACAGCCGAAGAATAGGCAAGCTGGGCAACACACCAGCACAGCCCCATGTTGAGGCAAGACACGTCCCAACATGTTTCTTGGTGGCCAAACGATTGAAGAATACGGTCCAGAGCACAGCTCTAGGACCATTAGTTCAGACCCTACCCATAGCTGGAAAGAGATATCAGCATATGGGGATTGGATCTGTACCAAAGTGATGTGATGAAACGGCCGGCGGTACAGCCAGCCCGTACATTTTCTCCACAACAATATTTCAGCTGTGGGTGATGGATGAACAAGTAAACACATGCAGCCCTTGCATGGGGTAGTCCACCTTGGAAAGAATCATCAGGTGTGGGCCCACACTTTTGGTCGTGCATGGTTTATTTCTAGCCTCAGGCCAGCAACCTCTTAGCCTTGCGCATTTGGCTTTGAGGCTGGACACCCACCCAAACTGGGCGGTATCCTTACTCAGGACACATAGCCCCACCAGATATTGAGAGCCGCGGTCAATACTGGTGAGGCAGCTTTTACTGAACTACTCTTGCTGCATAGGGTGTCGCTCAGTCGTCACCAAGCGCCCCTTGAGGCAAAGCTCCTCTCAACTATCATGACCAGCTTGCTATACTACAAAAACGCAAGCTCTTGACCAGTTTTTGTTTTTGTTTTCGCTTCTTTATCTTTCTAAACGGTGGTGGCATACTCGGGACATCCCACACAGTTAGCATGCGTGTCAGACATGAGTCCCTCGCCAGCTGAATCATAGGTGACTCACCCAGCGAAACGGTGGTCATTATGCAGCTGCGCGATCAGGAGTACATGGTGTGCACGTGACTTGGTGCAAGCAGTCACCGATTTGGTGCAGCCAGTAATTTTATGCCCCCCTGCCTGGCTGTCGCATCCTCCGCTGCGTACGTCATCGTTGTGTCAAGTCTCACACGCCAGCTCCGGGGGACACCGCGGACGACATCGATTCCTGCTGGCTCCTCTACAGCACGGCAGATGGCCCGATGCGACAGCCAGGGAGTATGCTTTTATCAGCCCTTTTATCAGAGACACAGATATTGCCACCCCTGGCAGGGCGAGCCATGGCGGGTGGACGACAGGAGCGTCGGAGAAAGCGCCCGAGGGACGAAGCCTCTGGCGGGTACGGCGCTCTTCCCCCTGAGCTCCCCTCCTTGTGTGCTTGCGGCTCACTCTTACGCGTTTTGTGGGCTGAACAGGGCGGCAAATTACCGGAAGAACAGGCGAAGAACTGGCAGAGCTGAAAGTGCCGGGGCAGAAGTGCCGGGGCAGGATTGTGGGGGCAAGCGGCGAAGGGATTCAAGGGCAGAGGGAGAGGATGCAGGGGGGGAGGGGCAAGGACAGGCAGATGCAGAGAGAGGCGCGAAGAGATGGAAGGCAGGAGGTTGTGACGGAGGTGATGGCGAGAGCGCGGCACCGAGCGGCGGTGATGGCACGAGAGGTATGGTTTCTTTAAAGCAATTTCTGGAGCGGCTGGACTGGGGTGGAACTATATGCCGTCCGTGAAGGGGGGTGGTCGCCCGTATGGCGTAGTACCCGCTGCCTCTGCGCCGCCAACCCGCCACATTCAAAACTGTGGGGGCCTCCACCCGCCGCGCCTGAACTCGGGGGCATCCGCGAGCCCTTAGCCGCAGTGCCAGCCCAAGAGCAAAGGCGTCAGAGGCAAGCGCCCGGAGATCATGAGAGCCCACACGCCATTGACATCGGCAGGCACTCCGCTGCTTGTGAGGGGGAGGCATTGTGCTCCGCCCCGTCGAGTATAGGGGCGAAAAACAGCACAGCACACCAATCCCCAGCTAGCGACCTGCCTGCACTCAGGCGGCGAGGATGGAACACGGCTTGTTGAGCCCCGTGCTGCACCAGAGCCACTTGCACTGGGCGTCGTTTTCTACCGCCGTTCCTCTGGATGGGTATGGGTAATTGTCCTCCTTGGGGAGCGGGTGGCCATCTGGCTAGCACAGTCGACTCAACTAACTTTTTTTGTGTGTTGCTTTTAACAGGGGCATGGAGCAGCGACATCAGAAGTAATATTGCAAAGAAAAATAATCATTTTCATGAGAAAGTGCTTCAGCCGGTCGGCCAGCAGTCCATGGGGCGCACCTTACGTGACTCATTGGAGAAGAGGCTTGAAGGGCTTGTTGCTAACGCACGTGAAGATTTGCTTTCATTTTGGAGGTGCGTCAAGACAGGGAGGTACACAGTGGAACACGATGGGACTGGTGAAGGCCCCCTGCTAAGAGCAGGTGCTGTGATAGAGCTGCCAGAGGGGATTTACTGGCCATGCACTAGAAATACCAAAAGCCAAAAGGCAGGAGGCCGGAAGCTCTATGTTCGGGATTGTTACAACCATATTGTCAATCACATGCTGGGCCAGAACAAGGAAAGGAAAGTGCAACGGTACCGTTTTGGATTATCAGGAACAGCAGGCATCGGGAAAACGTACTTAATGGGATATGTGTTGTTCATCTTGGCACAGTGCAATGTGACCACATTGATGGTGCGGGACGTAGAGAATCTGAATCTCATCCATGCAAATTCAATTTACAACATGGCGGATGCA